>OW121740.1:53484173-53790299 GCA_933228675.1 Stomorhina lunata
AAAAATTAACAGTGTAATAATTAACACATGTTTTCCTTTTTATTGATGTATTAAACATATATAAAAGATATTGGTAATAGGTACATTAATTGCATTAAAACTACACGACTTAGGTCAAAAAATAAAAAAACACATTCAAAAATTGTGCAAACATCATGTTTTCAACTTTTTCGTAGATTTTTCCCACAAGTGTATACGTTTTTATACCCACCATCAAAAAGAATGGGGGGTATATTGAGATTGTCATTCCGTTTGTAATTTCCTTAATATTGGTTCAAAAATCAAAACCGATATATATTCTGAATCCTTATGAAATTCTAAGACGATTGAGCTATGTCCGTCTGTCTGTCCGTCTGTCTGTCTGTCTGTCTGTCTGTCTGTTGAAATCACGATAACGTCTAAACGAAAAGAGCTAGCTAACTGAAACTTAGCAAAAACATTCTTTATCTATGAGAAAATTTTGGTATTGAAATTGGGCAAAATCGGTTAGCATTTGGCCATAGCTCCCGTATAACCTCGTCTAGGCTAATCGCTTATTTGCTAATAAATGACAAATTATGACAGTTATGATGACAAAATTTGGTATCTAGAAGTTTTAGATAAGCACTAGGCAGCATATAAAATTTCATCGAAATCGGTTCACATTTAGCTATAGCTTCCATACAAAAAACTTACGAAAACAGGCTAAATTTCACCCAAAATACACTTTAATGCCAATAAATCTAAAAGTATAACAGATATAACCACTAAATTTGGCACAAGAAAGTCTTATATCAATGCCAGCCAGTGTGCAAAATTTTGTCACAATCGGTCACTATTTGACCTAGCTCCCATATAAAAAACTTACGAAAACACAAAAATTCAAAAAGAAAAGGGGATTTATGTCCGTCTGTCCGTCAGATAAAATCGTGATAGCTCCTTAGCTACAAGAGCTAGTAAGACTAAATTAAGCACAAGGAAGTCTTATGTCAATGCCAGCCAGTGTGCAAAATTTCGTCACAATCGGTCACCATTTGACCATAGCTCCCATATAAAAAACTTATGGAAACACAAAAATACATAAAGAAAAGGTTGTTTATGTCCGTCTGTCCGTCAGATAAAAGCACGATAGCGCCTTAACGAAAAGAGCTAGAGGGACAAAATTTTACAAAAGTATCTTGGATATCTTGAAAAAGATGTGTGTTGAAAATGGACAAAATCGGTTCAAATTTAGTTAGAGCTCCCATATAACCCCGCCCCGGGAAACACATTAATGCTGATAAATTGAATACAATTGTAATAGCTATGCGATTAAATTTAAAATAGGGAAGTTTTATGCAATTTTTGATCAGTTTATCAAATTTTATAGGAATCAGTCCATATTTGACTTTAGCTTTCATGTGAAAAACACTCACGGAAACCAAAAATTTTAGCAAAGGCCAGTTAAAAGCTATTAAATTAGAAACTATAATAGCTATGGTCACTAAATTTTGCAAGAATAAGCTCTCTATATATACCAGCCAGTATGTAAAATTTTGTTATAATCGGTCAACATTTGGCTATAATTCTTATATATATAACATCCCCTTTTTTATATCTACAATCAAAAAGATTTGGAGGTACATTCATTATATTAAGATTGCACCTATGAAATTATATAGGCATCAATCAATGTTCAGCCCAGACTTTATATATGATGAATGCATTAGGAACTCATAACGAAATATATGGACCTGTCGTATTACTATTAACGTGTTTAGCCTAACTACATATTAATCACAACGAAAAGTATTTAACAACTTATTAATGTAAAACTATACCTGGTTATGAGACCGAATTTTGATCAAAGTAAATACTGGGGAAACCACTAAAATATTTTTGAATGTTGAACTATAAAGCTACGGAAACCTAATTTAGTCCAAAGGTTTTACCAACAATACCAAATAGCTTAGCGATTTTTCCAGTTTTGGTGCAGATTTTGAATTAGCTGCATCCTTGTAGATATATGAGATATGTTTCTAAATTTAACACAACTTGATGGTGGGTATATAAGATTCGGCACAGCCGAATATAACACTCTTACTTGTTTTTTACTCAAAACAAGTAAGAATGTGCTATAGTCGGTCAACCCCGACCTTACGATACCCTTCACCACTAAGGTCAAATATGTTCTTTTTCCTGTATAAAGATAAATATTTTGTAAATTTTGCCATCATACAAACATTTTCTCAATACTTATATATTTAAGCTGTTTCCGTCATTTGGACTTATATGAGAGGTCAAATGTGGACCTATTTATCAGATTGATTACACAAATTATGAAGTGGGACCTATGGGAGGTACCATAAATAATGAACCGATTTTGACGAATTTCAATATCAAAAAAATGATTTGTGCCAAATTTCATCAAATCTTTAGAATTTGCGAACTGTATTTTGATTACATGGTTTACATGGGGATCCAGCTAGACGAACGGACGGACTGACATCGCCAAATCGACTCAATAAGTGATTCTAAGCCTATTTGTATACTAAAAGGTGGGTCTAAAACAAATAATTCTATGCGTTACACACATCAGCACAAACTTAGAATACCACCTATGGTGGTATTATAAGGGTATAAAAAAAACTAAAAAGTGTAGTTTTCATAAAATAATTTTTGAATTTTGACTTTAAATTTCTGCAAAACTGTACAAGGTCCATTAATGATTTTTTTCAGCAATTAAGTTTATTTTGTTATTTATCAAAAAAAAACAATATAAATCATTTAAAAAAATGAAACCCAATTGACCTTTTTTTGCAATTTAAATTGCGATGTATAAAAATTTTGTCATTTTTTATAAAAACCCATTTTCTAGATTCGTTTATGATTTTGCACTACTTTTTATTTTTGAAAACTAAAGAGAATATATGGGGTTTTCAAGCCACATTTCAATAAGTTGCATAATCGACTTGTCTTTTTATACCCTTCACCACCATAGGTGGAAAGGGTATTATAAGTTTGTGTTGATGTATGTAACGCATAGAAATATTTGTCTTAGACCCACCTTTTAGTATACCAATAGACTTAGAATCACTTTTTAAGTCGATTTAGCGATGTCAGTCCGTCCGTCTGTCAGCCCGTCCGTCCGTCTGTCAGCCCGTCCGTCCGTCTGACCCCCATGTAAACCTTGTAATCAAACTTCAGGTCGCAATTCTAAAGATAATTTGATGAAATTTGGCACAAATAATTTTTTTGATAGTGGGACCATGTCTAATGAAATTCGTCAAAATTGGTCATTATTTATGGTACCTCCCATAGGTCCCACTTCCCAGAATTGATATGTTAGCCACAAATATCAATATTTTTCATGAAATTTAAAATAAATGAATAAATAAAATACTGCGTATATAAACCTAAATTACTGTACCAAATTTCGTTCAAATCGGTTCAAATTTGACCATAGCTCCCATACAAACTTATGTGTCAAAACGCACTAAATGGAACAAAAATCACTAAACGCTCTTAAATCTTGAGATAATGAGAATTTTAAGTTTATTTTTTGCAAACATAATTTTTGTAACAACTGTAATCAATTTGCCAAATTTCGAGATAATCGGTCCACATTTGACCCTAGCTCTCATATAAGTCCAATGAAGGAAACAGCTTAAATATATAAGTTTTGAGAAAATGATTGTATGATGGCAAAATTTAGCAAATATTTGTCTTTATACAGGAAAAAGAAGACCTTTGACCTTAGTGGTAAAGGGTATCGTATTGTCGGGCTTGACCGGCTATAGCACTTTCATACTTGTTTGTTATTTGTTCGAAAACACAAAAAAATTTTCTTAAAAATTAAACAAATTTCGATCAATGCTGTAGGTAGAGTGAAAGTTTTACTGACTTATTTATAATTTGGTTCAAAATCATCCTAGAACCCCATTCTCTACGAATATGTAATAAAACATTAACTTTTAATAAAAAAAACTTCTTGGTAAAAAGTAAGAAATTGATAAAAAAATTTTTGAGAAAAAATTCACTTTTTTCGAAATTATTTGACTTTTGAATTTTATCAACATAAAACGATTCAAGATATTTAAAAACGGGTTTTAAAGTTTTATTTCCTAAACTGTTGGCTATATGTTGGTATTTTTTAAAAGAATATCGATTAAATATCGAATGTACAATCGGTCAAAAACTAAAAAAAGTCGAAGAGAAAAATTATTTTTCTTATTTTGAAAATGGAATAACTTTAAACCCATAAAAGTTATAGTGAAGTTTTGTTTTTTCTTCGTTTCTTCAAGTTCATTCCAAAATGTAAAAAATCAACGGTATTAGACAATAACTGAAAGAGCTACATAGTCCAAAAGCTTATTTACTTCTGAGGTGATCTTTTTGATGACCAATAATTCAGCTTATATAAACAAAAGGTAACTATCAGGCATGTCACGAATTCCGTTCGGAATTGAAACCATTCCGTAGTTGAATTCCGATCGAAATGGTTTTAGGTTCTATAGATTCCGAAAAATTTTAAATGTCCAAAATCAGTACAAAATAAGATTTTTGCAATTGAAATTTTCAACTCTATCTTTGTTTTAACAAAAAACACTGATTAATTGAGGAAATTGTTCAAATATTGAATAAACAACTAAAAACATATGAATTCAATTCCACTTTGAAAATAGAAAGTGGTTTCATTCCGAAAAATTTTTTCGTTTTACTTTTTCAATAGAAGCAAAGTGCGGAATTCATTCCACTTCCGAACGGAATTGAGTTCTGTGACATGGCTGTATAAATCCAAAAATTTAGAAGGCTTGGGTTCTCCTTAAGAATTCTCTCATACAGATGCAATCGGACTTACAGTTTAGAAGGTACATATTTATTCCCACTTTTTTTTTTTTTTTTTGTCTCAAGCCACTGTGCGATGCAAGACTATTTGCAAACCATTGAAAATGGGCTTATAATTTATTATTAATATATATTATTAAAATAAAATAAATAGGTATTACTTTTATTTAAAAAAATGTGCAAATTACACTGTAAAGAAAATCATGTGCATATATATAAATATTTTTTTTTTATTAAAAAATTGTAAGATTTATTAAAAAAAAAATCAAATCCGTAAATAATTCCAAGTTAAACTCAAAGAAAACTAAACTTTTTAAAAGAAATACAATTTAAGATTTATCACCATGAAAATTAACTCCTTGAAATTTTTGTTTTTTTTTTCTTTTTTGATATTTAAATTATGATATTGTAAATTTAAGATTGGGAAAAGATTTAAAGGTTTTATAAAAACCTGAAGTTTTTGAAGGCAAATACTATTTTTGATTTATATAAAAATACGCAAAAAATTTATATATATATTAAAAAAAAAATATATAAGTCAATGTTTTAAAATGAAAATAAATTCAAATTTAAAACTACTTTTATTATACACTGTCGTTCGTAAGTTAACGACACCTATTGAATTAAACTTTGGCTAGGAATATCTCACTAGTAAATGACTACAGACATTTTGTTCTCTTTTGTATTAATTTGGTTTTCAATGGATTATATTTTTAGTAAAGTCTGAGAATTACAGTTCAGACCTAAATTGTTGGCTCAGAAGATTATGACATTTCAAGCAAGGTTCCAAAATAAACATAACCTTATTATATTGTACTGAACTTACACGCAAAAGTTATTTATTTTTACGTACCTAACTAAGTAGGAAACAAAGTTGGGTACGTTAAGCCACAATAAAAAAGAACGTTATGTTATAATAACGAATCGTTCTTATGTACTATAAGTTAACTAAAAAATACTTTAAAATCCCAAAGAACGATTCGTTATTATAACATAACGTTCTTTTTTATTGTGGCTTAACGTACCCAACTTTGTTTCCGACTTAGTTAGGTACGCAAAAATAGCTTTTGCGTGTAAGTTCAGTACAATATAATAAGGTGATATTTATTTTGGAACCTTGCTTGAAATGTCTAAGTTGCAAATTTTTAGATAACTTTAGTACTATTTTTGTGGATTCATAAATAAGTCGTTTATTTTCATATATTTAGTCCTTTAATTCCTGGTGGAACATAGGGCCTCAACAAATGTTTTCCTTGTAAGTTTATCGGTAGTCATCACTTTCATCTCGTTCCATGATACACCAAACTACCTCAGTTCGTTCTCAGTTTGGCGTCTCCACGTGTTTGCGGGTCTACCAGACCTCTGGAAATTTGAGGATTATATTCAATAGCTTCACGATTTATAATGGGTGTTTTTTTTAGAGGTATAGAACTTCGAATTGAAATAAAACACAAGAAAATCGTCAATTGGCTTTATTGGAAGCATAATTTTATGCCATTAATGTTTAAATATGATTTCGGGCATGTGGCCGCCGCGGCTGGCTCGAATAAAGCCAATTCTACAGGTCCAATTTTCAACAACTTTTTCGAGCATATGGGGCCGTATGTTGGCAATAACGCCACGAATGTTGGCTTCCAAGTCCCCTAACGTTTCTGGTTTGTTGGCGTAGACGAGCGACTTGACATATCCCCAAAGAAAATAATCCAGTGGTGTCAAAGCGATCTTGGTGGCCAATTGACAGGTCCATTCCGCGAAATTATGCGCTCATCGAATGTGTCCTTCAATAAATCAATTGTGACGTGCGCTGTGTAGCATATAGCGCCGTCTTGTTGGAACCACAACTCATCCACATTCATGCCACCCAATTGGGGAACAAAATAGTCGGTTATCATGGCTCTATACCGGTCTCCATTTATGGTAACTGACTCTCCAGCATTATTTCGGAAGAAGTATGACCCAATGACTCCACCAGCCCATAGTGCACACCAAACAGTCAGTTTTTGTGGATGTAATGGCGTCTCAAGGGTCTCATGTGGATTCTCTTTACTCCAAATGCGGCAATTTTGCTTGTTGACGTAGCCATTCAACCAAAAATGAGCCTCATCACTGAACAAAATTTTGCGATGAAAATCAGCATCGAGATCAATCTCATTTTCGGCCCATACACCAAAATCACGACGCATTGCATGGTCTCGCGGCTTTAATTCTTGCACAAGGTGGATCTTGTAAGGTCGCAAGCCAAGATCTTTGCGCAAAATCTTCCATAAAGTTGATGGACAAAGCTCCAATTGCTGTGCACGGTGGCGAATCGATTCATTCGGGTCCTCTTCAACACTTTGCTCTACAGCGGCAATTGTTTCTTCGGTGCGCACTGTTCGACGTCGCTGCGGATGCGTATTATCACATAGAGTAAACGTAGTGCGAAAACGATCCATGGTTAACCGAATTAATTGCTCTGATGGACGATTATGTCGACCATAAAATGGACGGAGCTTGCGGTAAACTTCGCGAACTGAACCATTATTTTCGAAATAAATTTGCACGATTTGCAAGCGTTGTTCTTTTGTCAACCTGTTCATGATGAAATGGCAAACCAAACTAAATATTAATCACTTGACAGCTGACAAAATGGCCGCCAGTTAAAAAAGTGATGCAAACTTAAAGTTCTATACCTCAATAAAAAACACCCATATCTTCTTCTTCTGTTATTATTGATTGGTTTCATTCATCAGGATGTTCTTGCATAGATTAGGCACCTCCAAAATTCTTGTGCCAACTGCCGTAGCAGGGGGATTTCTCGCATGATTACTCCTTGGAGTAGTATATTCTGTTATGGTGTTTCTTTCCATGCTTTAAACATCGTAAGTGCTAAGTCGATGGATGATGAGTCCAAAGTTTGTAAAGCGAGCCGCTCGATCCAAGACAGATGCCCGCTTGTAGCCACAACTAACATGTTGAACAGACGCTACAGTTTCGTACTTTACCACGTACAATTATCTTAGACCCTTAGACCAAATATGTCGGAATGGCTCCAAGATAACTCACGTTATCCCCGACCTAGAATCCCACTCGGGTTGTTTACCGCATCTCCAACTAGGTTGCTCTGGTTTCCACAGTTAATATCTTTTAACAGGAACCCCAGGCAACAACTACATCCCATTTACATCCCCAATTTATATTTATATCAGTGGCCGCTTTTCTCAATGTGTGCCATATTTTCTAGTCCGTATACTTATTTGTAGCGGGTCTTCATTAGGGATTGTGTAGGGCCAGAGAATGTTAAGTATATGTCTTAAGTATCGATTAACAAAAGCTTGCAGACTGTTCATCTCACGGCTCGAGATATTCCAAGTCTCACAGCCATATAGGAGCACGACTTTAACATTGGTATTAAAAACTTTAATTTTGGTGGTGGTCGAGATATTTTGAGATCTCCTGAGTTTTTTTAGTATTCCAAAAGCTTGCTTTGCTCTTCGTACCCTATTTTGAATGTCTTCTCTGCTGCCTCCGCTTTTTGAGATAATACTCCCTAGGTAATAGAAAGTTTCAACTTTATCAATGGATTGCAAGATAAAATTTGGCGTCATTTAGTGAGTTAATTTGCATTGACTTAGTTTTCTTGAAGAGCAGCACGGGAGGAAAAGTTTTGGAGTTTGGATTGCATGCTTGAGAATCGATGAGAGAACAGACACACGTCGTCGGCGTAATCGATGTCATCTAGTGTATCGTGTAGAACCCACGAGAAACCACGTTTCCCAGTTATCGAATTACTCAACACAACATCAAAAACTATATTAAATAGCAGTAGGGACAACACACATCCCTGACGGACTCCTACCTTCACACTAATGAATTTGCTCTGACAACCTTAATGGAGAATACTGCAGAACGCGTTATTGTAGAGCTCTTTGATGTGTCGTATGATCTTCTCGTTGACTTCTTTGCATCTTAAAGCTTCCCAAATATCGCTGTGCCCTAATGTTTAAAATCAATAAACAATAGGTAAAGGGCAGTTCGCCATTCAACTGATTGTTCCACAATAACCCTAAGGCTATTGATGTGACCAATACAGGATTTATTTAGATTTGAACATATACTTTTTGGTAAATAAATTACTTGGGGATATGTAAGGGCTGGCTCATGGGTGAGATAAAAGGGGACATCAACCTACTTGAATCAAAAATATACATATGTTAAAATCAAATCGCTTGATCTAGATGTCCAGTTTATGTCGCCACGACGAGAAATTACGCAGCCAGGAAATGTCTCTTGCAATAGAGTCATATTCGCACGAGTTGTGTGGCATGTGTCCCCGTCTTGTTGAAACCATAGTTTCTTCAAGTCTTATTCTTCAATAGCAGGCAAAAAAGTACGTATGACAGTCCTAGTTCCTGAGAACGACGGGAAATCAACACTTTCGGGTCTTCGGTAACACTTTCACTTACAGCAGCGATATTTTCAGCGGATCAAGCGAAACGATAATGCACAGGCCCTACAATATTTGTAACTGCTCCAGTCTTTTAAAATTTCCTCACAATTTTTGCTTGCGTAGATGGACGATTATAGCACGATATGTGGCTGTTGCAGAATCACAATTTTTGTAGTATGTTTTGATAATTTGTATGAGTTGTGTGATACTTAAGCGATCCATTTTCGTCAATGTCAGTCTTTAGACTGAAAAGAAAAAAATTGGTTTAATAGCTTAGTTTGACAGAGGTCGAATTCCGTTCCTATACTTTTGAAACCACGAAATGGATAACCTTTTATATATTACAGTCAAACTTCTATAAATTGAATCACCATTATCCTGAAAAAAACTTCAACTTATGGAAAATTCAAGTAATAGAAGTTTAAATTAGAGAAGATTGACTGTATTTAGATTATCCTAAAAGTATACTTTTCTTTCTGAAATATCTTACATTTCGATCGATATCAAATGTGGCGATTTGGCCACATTATGAAGTGCACTCTCAACAAATCTACCCTTGAGATAAGTATGCCGAGCGTTCCTACCCAGTAAAACTTTTCATTACCAAATAATGAGTTAAACAGTTAAACTATTGAACACGAACTACTTACTCATTCACTGTTTAAGTCATTACATTAACATGGGGATGTCATTGGAGCCAAGTACTTACCAATTGCAGAAAAGTAATGACTTGGGTAAGCAATTGGAAAACAACAACAACAACAACAGCAACAACTTTTTTGTTGTTGTTTTATTAAAAACATATATTTTTAAACGAAATACAACATTTTTTTTTTTGATCCCATGAGGGCTCGAACCCAGACCCTCCGACTGCTAGGCAGAGACTCTTCCACTGAGCTACTTCATATGTTGAAAACTTAGCAGCTTATAATTAATATAAACAATTTTTATTTTTAGATCCAAAATCATGTGAAACTTAAACTTTAAAACTTTTTTAAAATTATTTTAAAACTTAAACAATTTAAATCTTCTTTTTTTGTATAAGTTTTTACATAAGATTGACTCTTACTTACTTAAATGTTACAACCTGTTAAGGCCAAAGTCCGAGCATATTTTAGAATTCCATGGATTTCGATCTTGTGCGAATATTCTAAAATTTTATAGGCCAAGCTTTGAAAAATGTTCCTCTACTTGGTCTTTCTATCGAAGTTTCGGACATCCTCCTCTAACATTAGGTAGTGGGACATTTCAATTCTAATTTTATCCTCTTCATTGTATTTTTTTTCAAGAGAGGGTTACTAGCCCGTAATCCTAACCCATTTCTATCGATCTTATGGGACAACTCTCGTAACATGTTAACTCACAATATTAATGGGTGTTAAACTAGCTCCCCGGGTGATACCATGAGGAGGTGTGTGTCCACAGTTGAGATGAAGGATGACCCAGATAAGTTGGGCTTACCAAGTTAAGACCAATTAGAATCGTGTTTGGTATTAAACATCCCCTGCATAATCAAAATTGACTCATGATGGTATTTTTTCATTAACGTGAGTTAGTTTTACAAATTTTTTTTACAGAAGATAATATTTAAGTTCTTAAAATTCAAAAATCATTTAAAAATATTCTTTTAATACAAAAAAAAAACTAAAAAAAATTGTTGCCCTTGGTGGGATTTGAACCGGGGCCATTCAGTTTAAATTACCATCTTAATTACAAATAAGTACTTCTGTAATAACTTATTATTTATTCGGATGGTATGTTGTAGTCGTTACAAGGTAACCAGTTATCAGAGTACTTGCCATTACCAAAGTTTTGCTGGGTTGTTTGTGAAATATCTTACATTTCGATCGATATCAAATGTGGCGATTTGGCCACATTATAAAGTGCACTCTCAACAAATCTACCCTTGAGATAAGTATGCCGAGCGTTCCTACCCAGTAAAACTTTTCATTACCAAATAATGAGTTAAACAGTTAAACTATTGAACACGAACTACTTACTCATTCGCTGTTTAAGTCATTACATTAACATGGGATTGTCATTGGAGGCAAGTACTTGGAGGCAAGTACTTACCAGAAAAGTAATGACTTGGGTAAGCAATTTGAAAGCTACAACAACAACAACAGCAACAACTTTTTTGTTGTTGTTTTATTAAAAACATATATTTTTAAACGAAATACAACATTTTTTTTTTGATCCCATGAGGGCCCGAACCCAGACCCTCCGACTGCTAGGCAGAGACTCTTCCACTGAGCTACTTCATATGTTGAAAACTTAGCAGCTTATAATTAATATAAACAATTTTTATTTTTAGATCCAAAATCATGTGAAACTTAAACTTTAAAACTTTTTTAAAATTATTTTAAAACTTAAACAATTTAAATCTTCTTTTTTGTATAAGTTTTTACATAAGATTGACTCTTACTTACTTAAATGTTACAACCTGTTAAGGTCAAAGTCCGAGCATATTTTAGAATTCCATGGATTTCGATCTTGTGCGAATATTCTCCAATTTTATAGGCCAAGCTTTGAAAAATGTTCCTCTACTTGGTCTTTCTATCGAAGTTTCGGACATCCTCCTCTAACATTAGGTAGTGGGACATTTCAATTCTAATTTTATCCTCTTCATTGTATTTTTTTTTTTCAAGAGAGGGTTACTAGCCCGTAATCCTAACCCATTTTTATCGATCTTATGGGACAACTCTTGGAACATGTTAACTCACAATATTAATGGGTGTTAAACTAGCTCCCCGGGTGATACCATGAGGAGGTGTGTGTCCACAGTTGAGATGAAGGATGACCCAGATAAGTTGGGCTTACCAAGTTAAGACCAATTAGAATCGTGCTTGGTATTCAACATCCCCTACATAATCAAAATTGACTCATGATGGTATTTTTTCATTAACGTGAGTTAGTTTTACAAATTTTTTTTACAGAAGATAATATTTAAGTTCTTAAAATTCAAAAATCATTTAAAAATACTCTTTTAATAAAAAAAAACTAAAAAAAATTGTTGCCCTTGGTGGGATTTGAACCGGGGCCATTCAGTTTAAATTACCATCTTAATTACAAATAAGTGATTCTGTAATAACTTATTATTTATTCGGATGGTATGTTGTAGTCGTTACAAGGTAACCAGTTATCAGAGTACTTGCCATTACCAAAGTTTTGCTGGGTAAGTCAGTCGCACGAGTGTTTAAAAAAAGATGACAAGCTGATTAGTCGAAAAATTTTGGGTTTTGAGGGACAAGCCTATCCAGCTTTTGGTATAAAAATTATCCTTATCTTCCACCTTACACCAAAAGTAAAATCCCCGTGAAGGCAATTAACGAAGATACAGTGAACAATGATAGACAGTAGTGGGGGAATTTTGTAGCATAGTAGGGATAATTAAGGTTAAGGCTACCGAAAAATAATAGGGATTTAATACACTCAACTATTCTGTTTTCATAGAAAGAAAGACTAAAATGCCTACAATTATTCATTTGAGAAATATTTATATCCAAAGTTTAATTGAATAAGTAAACGTCGTTATCTAATGACCGGCAGTGTATATAAAACAAAATATAATAAAAAAACACAAAACTAAATATTTTATTAAATTTATTATTAAAATTTAAGTAAATTTAAAAATTCAACAAGCAAAGAAAAAAAAAACAGAAAAAAGAAGAAAAAATCCACAAAAAACCGAAAACAGTAAAGAAATTTGAAAAACTCCTACTCTTAACTATAATTGTAACAATTTATTGTGATAGCAAAACTGATGATGATAATTTCGCTTAAAAAAAAATAAAAATAAAAAGTTGAAACCATTTAAAAACAACAAATACAAAAAGTTTAAATAAAACAAAATAAAAAAAAAAAATAAGAATAAAACATTTTAAAATGTGTGTAACGGAAAAGATTGTAAAATATTCTACTATTTACATTTCATTTATTTCAATAGAAAAAAATGTAAAAAGATACAAAAAAAAAAATACAAATTATATACCATGTGAAAGGAAAGAAAAGTCTATATTATCAGATATTTAAAAAATAAAAATGAATAATTATAAATCAAACTATATTATTATATTATTGTAAAATTAAACAAAAATTTAATTATATAAAACAAAACAAAGAAAAGAAACACTATACATAAATAAAAATCAAAAGATATATAAATCTATAAGAGATATATAAATTTTTAAGTTGTTTTATTTTATATAACTTGTGGTATTATCATGCATTTTTAAGTTATCCGCCCCATTGTGCAAAGTTCACTACTTTTAATTCTTCAGTTTTAATTGAGACGCGTATAAGAGAACAGTTTGACTAAGAACATTTGTAAAGTAGTTTTGTGAAGTTTGTTTACAGTTTTTGTGAAAGTGTGTTTAAGTGATTAACTCTAAAGTTATTAAAAGTATAACATTATTAAATCGACATGTGTTTTAAGTGTTTTAATTTTGTTTTCGGCTGAAAGAATTCTTCCACGTTTTTAAAGGAAAAACGTAACAGTATATTCGAATATGACGAAAGTACTTATTTCATACTTTAATGTAAAGGTTGTGCAGCCGCCGCACTTTGGGGCGAAAGCCTTCAATAATGGCGATTAATTCAAAAGATGAACTTTAACTTTCACAACCATATTTGGTACCATATGAAAGTAGATAAAATTCTACATCACTAACTGCAAAAATAAAAGTTCTTGGTAGTTTATTTTATTTACAGTGTGTGTTCAAAGTTCATTAATTTTTGTTATTTTATCGCGAATTGATTAAAAGAAAAAATTTTGAAATTTCAAGTGATTATAGTTTTTATTAAAACTTTTATAAGTAAAAGTTTTTTAATGGAACCGTTAACTTCAGGTATATGAGCATTTAAAAAGTTATTTTTTATTTAAATAAATGTTTTAAAAATATTTAAAAAATAAAAAAATAAATTTCATTAAAAATTTGGTAATTTTAATATATACATTGAGTTTCAACAACTTTGCGGATGAGTGCAGGAAAAACTGATTATATCGTCTTGAAATATAATATTTTAGCTAATAAATCCCAAAATATTTTGTTGTGCGTTAGTGCGATTTTTGAGTTATGGAAGTTTTTGTGAATGAATTCTAGTTGCCGACAGGTCGGTTTCAAAACTCATTTTTTATATTTTCGAAAATTTTACTTAGAAAATATAAGAATATAAAATTATTTCACCGGTAATTAAAAATATACAATTAGGAAAATAAAATGAATGTAAAACGGAGGTCAATTCTTTAACAGTTTCGCCGTATCAACGATTTTAATTCGCCGATTTTCGGCGAAAAATTTAATTTTTTGGTCTTTATTTTACAAGTGCTTATTAAATTTATTTCTATTCAATTTTGATAAAACTGTTAAGCAATATTATTGCTCAGTATATAAAAAACTTATAGTGAGTCTTTTTTTCAAATTGGATAATTTTAACCCTTTCTTTCCCGGGGCAAAGCTCAAATTTTTAATTTTTTATTTTTCATGGTAATATAAAAATAATCAAATAATTATTTTTATGAAATTAATGATACAAATAATTATTTTTATATGATTTTCCGAAATTCACTAATAAATTCTTAAATTTCCCTAATTTTGTCATAAAAAACTAAAAAATCCCAATTTTTACTTTTGAGCCCGGGAAAGAAAGAGTTAATGTCATACAATTTCGAAAAAACATCCAGTATACATTCTCTATATACTGGACAATAATATGCATTAAGATATTGTTAAATTTGAGCATAAGTGAAATTTACCAAGCACCTCCTCAAATTATGACCAAAAAATTACATTTCCGGGAAATTTTAAAAGTATGATGATTATGTACAGGGTGGCCCAGAAAGACCGAAGTGGTGTGAATTCCTTATAACTTTTTTATTATAATTTTTTTTTTCTTTTCTTTTCAGTATTTTGTAAAGAAGACTTGGATAATTTATAATGGAGCAATACACAATTGAACAACGTGCCCAAATTGTTGAAATTTACTTTTCAAATCAACGGTCCATTGTGTTGACTCAGCGTGCATACCGTCGTCAATTTAATGTGCGGGTTGCACCCTCTCAGTCAACAATAAACCGTCTGGTTGCAAATTTTCGAGAACAAGGAGCAGTAAGGAACCTTCCTGGTCCCGGCAGACACCGAACTGTCCACACGGCTGACAATATTCAAGTGGTACAGGAGAGTATTCGGGAGGATCCAGAAACATCAACCAGGAGACGTTCGTCACAACTGGGCCTCTCAAGAACGTCGCTGCAGCGAATTTTGCACACCATAGGATTGTTTTCATACAAAATTCAACTTGTCCAAGAATTGAAACCAACAGATTACCAGCAACGACTTGACTGTGCAATTTATTTCCAGCAAAAAGCACAAGAGAATCCAAATTTTTTTCATAACTTTATAATGAGTGACGAAGCCCATTTTCAATTAAATGGGTTCGTTAAAAAGCAAAACTGTAGGATATGGGCTACGGAAAACCCGAGAGTACTCCATAAACGACAATTGTACCCAGTTAAGTGTACCGTTTGGTGCGGTGTTTCTTCAGAAAGGATCATTGGCCCATTTTTTTTTTTGAAAATGAACAAGGTGTCGCCATTTCCGTCAATGGTGATCGATATCGGGCCATGTTGCAAAATTTTGTAAGGCCAGCCGTGGAAAACCATCCGCAAATATGGTTCCAACAGGATGGAGCCACAGCGCACACTGCGAGGGCCACAATGACTCTTTTACGCGACATCTTTGGTGAAAGAATAATTTCTCGTAACAGCAATTTTAATTGGCCTCCGCGGTCCCCGGATTTAACCGCTCCAGACTGTTTTCTTTGGGGCTATTTAAAAGGAAAAGTTTATGTTAATAAGCCTAGGACTATTGAGGAGTTAAAAACCAATATTCGAGAAGAAATTAACAACATACCACCGGAAGTTTTGCGAAAGGTCATGGAAAATGTGTTGGAAAGAGCACATTTGTGCGAAGCAGAATATGGCCACCACTTGCGGTATATCATTTTTAATAACTAATCCAAAAATATTCCCCACACATTAAATTTAGTATTAAAAAAAAAAAAAAAATTAAAAAAATATCTCTTAAATAAAAAGTTATAAGCACCCTGTAGTAAATATTGCTTTTATAAATAACTAAATGAAGAAAATAAAGAAGCTTTATATTTTTTTAATGTTTATTTTCTGAAATGTTTGTTTTGTGTTTACAAATATTTATAAATAAAAAATAATAATAATATTTTCTAATGTGAATTTTTTGAGTAAAATCTTTGGAGTTATGAATTTTGAAAAAAACGTATTTTTTTGTTAAAACTAAACATAAACAAATATTTAATATTTATTTTATTTATTTAAACAAAAAAAAAATATTTTTTCTAAAGACACATAAAATATGCTCTAATTTACAATTTAATTTATTAATTTATCGTTTTTTAATTCCAAAGTTACAGCAAAAATAGTCAAATATAGAGTTTGCAAAAAACCGTGAAAATGAGAAACCGCGGTTTCGGTTTTATAACACCAAAAACCGGACGGTTTCGGTACGGTTTTCGGTTTTTTTTTTAAATAAAACTATTTTGATTTAAATTTGCAGTAAAATTTAGGTAATTTTATAACAACAAAGTATTGTATAAGGTATATTTATTTAAGCTCATATTTATAATTTAATACTAAAATTCAGGAAATTAATTCCGGTTTTTTAAATATGAGAGATTTCTTGTTTCTTTTAGAGAAACTGCAGAGCCCCTTACGCTTCAACAGTCATTTTTACCAACAGCAACGAATCTTTAAAAGAAATTGTAATTCAAAGTCGATAGAAGCATATCTAAGGTCGACCGCTTTTCTAAACTTTCATGAATACTTTCTTTTAGAAGCAGAAATCTAAGAGCAAACTAAATTCACGGTTATGATGCTTTTTAACGCTTGTTTGTAAAATATTATTACGAACTGACGAATAATTGAAATACGGAACAGTTTTTTTACAGCCTCTTTGTTCAAATTTATATGGGCAATCGATTTTAAATTCAAAGTTTCATCGCCGCTATTCAAAATTGTCTTCGCTTTCGTCGGTTCAAATTCTTCTACATCTGGATTTATAAGAAATTTTTCATAAAAAACATCAAGATGAATTCTGTGTACCAACCATAAGTGAAGCAGTGTTTGATTTTCAGATCCAAATTTAATATTGACTGCTGCTCCATCTAAAGCACATACTACGATGTTTGTATCAAGTGAAATATTAAACTCCATTAGCTTTTGGTTTCTTGCGTTGCTTGGAATTACACGTTCCAAAAATACTGTCACAAACCGTCTTCCCCTTCCCATTCGTCCATTGTAAGGCACCTTTTCTTTTTTTTTTCATTTTTCTGCTTAATTTCTCAGACAAATTACGTCCAAATTTATGATAAGCTAATGTTATTTCTGAACAATACCAACAAAAAATTATGAAAAATAAATAGCTAAAGCCGCGGTTTTTTCTACGGTTTTCGGTTTCGGTTTTGAGGCATAAAAAACCGAGGTTTCGGTTTCGGTTAAAACCGAACTGCAAACCCTAGTCAAATAAGACCATTTTATCCAAAATAGAAAAAAGCCCATAAAAGGTTAACAATTTATGTTTTTTCAAAATTTGTTCTTTTAAATATTGGGCTTTTATGTATTTATTAATATTTATCATTAACAAATAACAATATTTTAAAATTACGACTTTTATGAATTAATCGTCACTTTCTGTACCATTCACCCCACTGTGCGCCGTGGTATAGTAGGTTAGTCATCCGCCTAGCATAACAGAGGGCCCATACTTTTTAAGTATTGATTCGATACTACTCGTTACTTTTAGGGTATTTTAAAAGAAAACATATGAAAATGAAAAAATAAATTAATTTATTGATACATTTAAGACTAAAAAAGGGCTTTATAAACTCTAATGAAAAATTTTAACGTATTTCATACAGTTTTGTACTATCGGGTTATTCATTTCGTGGTTTTAAAAGTATAGGACTGGAATTCGACATCTGTCAAACTAAGTTGTTAAACCAATTTTTTCTTTTCTGTTGAAAATCTGACATTGGCGAAAATGAATCGCTTAAGTATCACACAACGCATAAAAATTATCAAAACATACTACAAAAATGGTGATTCTATGGTTTACATAATCGTCCAAGCAACTGGCAAAATTGTGAAGAAATTTGAAGAGACTGGAGCGGTTAAAAATATTGTAAGGCCTGTGCATCATCGTTACGCTCGTTTCGCTAAAAAATCGCTGCTATGAGTGAAAGTGTTGCCGTGAATTCGGAGCGTTATGGTCACATGATAACCGACTTTTTTTTGCATGCTATTGAAAAATACGAATTGGAGAATATGTGGTTTCAATAAGACGGTGCCACACAACTCAAGCTAATATGGCTTTATTGCCAGCGACATTTCCTGGCCGCGTAATTTCTCGTCGTAGCAATATCAACTGGCCACCAAGATCATGCGATTTGGCGCCATTTGACTTTTTTTGACTTTATACTAAAAAAGAATTATCATGAACAAAATATTTTATATGTGTTTTATTTACGTTCACTTTTGAAATCGCAAAATGGATAACCCTATACATTGGATATATAAGTTAATTCCACTCAATTTGAAATTGTGAAACTTAAGTCATTACAATCAGAGCTTTAGTCGATCAGATGACAGTGTCGATGTAGTAGAAAGTGTTTGATATTGCTAGCACTAAACTGACTCGTGGGGAAAATGATCTCACTGATTTCTATGTCACTCCGTACAACTGAGCGTCGAATTGGTCAAATTGGTAAGTTCGCAAATTAGCCATTTTTGCATATTTAGAAGTAAATGAAAAGGAAAAAAAATGCTAGACTTAGTAGCTTTTATCAAAACAACTTGTAGTATCGATTAGGGTGAAGCGAAAAAGAACTTTTATTGAAATTCGATACGCCTGGGATAAAAATCAATGCTCTACAACCTAAGGTGCTCAGAAGAAAAATTTTGTCTTCCTAGGTCAATGTTCTGAGGTGGCACACAGGACATTTATTTCTAGGACCCATTTGTAGGGGAAAAATTGGAGTTTCTTTCGGTTTTTGGTAAATTTGGTTGAAATTGATGATATGATATGTTTTTGGCAAGACCAATGATTGGATGTAGATGACAACTAAATCAGCTTTCATTAGATCCATAAAAACTAAAAATCCATTGCAATTTGCCAAAGAAAATTCATGTCCTTTTCAACACGCCTAAGGATATGCAGCAACAAAATTAACTTGAGAGTACAGAAACTACAAAGTAAGACATTCCGTATCGTCTAAAGACTAATAAGTACTAAAAATAAAAAATAGTTGAAATTTATTAAAATATAACTAAATTTACATAGTTTTTTTTACACTGGAAAATTGTACTTTTTTAAGGATCGTTTCAAAACTCACTTTTTAAGTTTTAGAATATTTTGTTAAAAACATATTCAAAATTTAAAAATTTTTGATCGGCATGTTCAAATAGACAGATGTGGTAAAAAAATCCAAACAAGTTCAGTTTGACATCTCATATAGTTTCGCCGTAAATGCGACTTGAAATCGTAAAATTTCGCGAAAAAGTAAATTTTTGGACATTATTTAAGCAGATGCATAGTCAATTTTATTTAAGTTTTCTTCTGATAAAGCTAATACTGAATTTTATTGCCCAGTCATTGAGGAATGTCCACTAGAACTTTCTTTGATATTGGGTAAGCTTAACCCTTTTTTCATCGGGGTGAAAGGTCAAAATTTGAATTTGTAGTGGCAAAAATAGTTACTAAATGTTATGAATTTAGTGGCGAATTTCGATGAAAAATAAATAAAAATAGTTATTTTTAAGAATAGTTATATTGTTTTATTAAAAATATTTTTTTTAACCCTTAACAGACATGGGAACTAAAATGACTTAATCTTTTTTTTTTTTTTTTTTTTTGATAAAACGTTCGCGTTCTTAGCTCATAAAGAGATTTTTTTGACAAACTTTTGATGCAAATCGGTTATAAATGACATCGCTTTCATGCCTTATGTGATTTTTTGCACGATTTTCAAAACCTTTATAATTATGTTTAAACTTTGCTAACAGTTTTGGATTGCATGCTTTAAAATGTAGGCTCTTATCTAGCGCAAAAATTTATTGAAAAAATGTAAAAAGAACTGTAGGGTTTGGTCGCAGTTTTCTACTGTGCATTGCCCTTAAAACTAAAAAACAATTTTCTCTAATTTAAAAAATCTTAGGAAATTAAAGGGCATAAGTGCAAAGTTTTTATTTTACAAAAATTGTTAAAACACTTATTCGTCATAACAAGTTTCTCCTGTTAACTTCGAAAACGTTGCTTAGGAATTTCAGTTGTTTTTCTGAAAAGGACATCGATTTAATAATTTAAGACAACACGTGCAAAAGAAAGTAAACATTTATTTCTCGGAAAAGATAATGAAATTCTTATAACTAAAACAGAAAGTGAAATTTAAATAAAATGAGTTCAACACCGAAATGGTATTGTCGCAATAAATCACAACCCATGCATACATTTGTGGAACTGTCCAAATTGGGCGATGAATTAAGAAGAATAACCAAAAGATTAATAATAGATGTAAAAGTGGATATATTCAATGAACATGTAAGAGTTCAAAATTTTTCAAAAAAAAATTTTAATTTTTAAAAAATTTTATTTTTTCCAAAAAAGGACACTTTATTAGAAGAATGTGAACGCATTGTGGATCAATATTGGAGCCTAAAAGATCAATCTACAAATAAAGACTTTCAGTCCCTTTCGAAGAAAATCAAACGTAGTCCCTATAATGCCCTGCTAATGAAAAAATTTAGCAATATTATGCAGCTGAATGATAGAAGATTTTGTCAATTGACTTTTGTTTTAAAAAGAACGGTGATCACTTAATCGCAACGACCCTGATCTACTGTATCTAATCCCTTTTTTTTAATTTCAGTTGAGCTTCCTTTTAAAGAAATCCATGCAATCGGAAATTTGGTTAAATTGGGCTTTGCAAATTACTCAGCTCTATAATAAATGTCGCCAACCTCTTGAGACTTCCGACGATGGCGAAATAAAAAAATCTTCCAATGAATCCTTGAATTCGAATATATGCAGTAACATGTATCCTGCGCTTTTGTTGCCTTTTAAATCAATCGATTTTGCTCATGTTTTACAGGTAAGACCGTTTTCCATAGAAAAGTTAAACGACGGTTAAGGGAAGAGTTTTCTATAGAAAAGTTGACCGTTAAGGGAAGAGTTTTCTATAGAAAAGTTGACCGTTAAGGGAAGAGTTTTCTATAGAAAAGTTGACCGTTAAGGGAAGAGTTTTCTATAGAAAAGTTGACCGTTAAGGGAAGAGTTTTCTATAGAAAAGTTGACCGTTAAGGGAAGAGTTTTCTATAGAAAAGTTGACCGTTAAGGGAAGAGTTTTCTATAGAAAAGTTGACCGTTAAGGGAAGAGTTTTCTATAGAAAAGTTGACCGTTAAGGGAAGAGTTTTCTATAGAAAAGTTGACCGTTAAGGGAAGAGTTTTCTATAGAAAAGTTGACCGTTAAGGGAAGAGTTTTCTATAGAAAAGTTGACCGTTAAGGGAAGAGTTTTCTATAGAAAAGTTGACCGTTAAGGGAAGAGTTTTCTATAGAAAAGTTGACCGTTAAGGGAAGAGTTTTCTATAGAAAAGTTGACCGTTAAGGGAAGAGTTTTCTATAGAAAAGTTGACCGTTAAGGGAAGAGTTTTCTATAGAAAAGTTGACCGTTAAGGGAAGAGTTTTCTATAGAAAAGTTGACCGTTAAGGGAAGAGTTTTCTATAGAAAAGTTGACCGTTAAGGGAAGAGTTTTCTATAGAAAAGTTGACCGTTAAGGGAAGAGTTTTCTATAGAAAAGTTGACCGTTAAGGGAAGAGTTTTCTATAGAAAAGTTGACCGTTAAGGGAAGAGTTTTCTATAGAAAAGTTGACCGTTAAGGGAAGAGTTTTCTATAGAAAAGTTGACCGTTAAGGGAAGAGTTTTCTATAGAAAAGTTGACCGTTAAGGGAAGAGTTTTCTATAGAAAAGTTGACCGTTAAGGGAAGAGTTTTCTATAGAAAAGTTTACCGTTAAGGGAAGAGTTTTCTATAAAAAAGTTCACTAACCGTTAAGGGAAGAGTTTTTTATAGAAAATTTGACCGTTAAGGGAACAGTTTTTTTATAGAAAAGTTGACCAAACATTAAGGAAAGAGTTTTCTATAGAAAGTTGACGTTAAAGGACGTTAAAGGAAGTGTTTTTTATAGAAAAGTTGACCGACTGTAAAGGGAACAATTTTCTATAGAAACATTTTTTAAGCTGACCGGGTGTTAAAGGAAGAGTTTTTTATAGAAAAGTTGACCGGCTATTAAGGGAAGATTTTTTTATAGAAAAGTTGACCGACTGTTAAGCGAAAGTTTACTGATTGTTAAAAGAAAAGAGTTTTTTATAGTGAAAATTTTAGTTGAAAGTTTGACTTAACTAAGAGCTTTGTCTCTCTCTCTCTCTTTTTTCAGCTGGCCGCTCAGCAACGTATCGAACAAAACTCTCTCGATCTTATGTTTGGTCTCTTTAATATGGGCGAACAAGAGGCGTGGCGAGAGAACAATGAATCCAATTGTTCGAGTATAGAAATTCTTCGCATTTTGACTTTGAATCTTACAACTGACGGTGATTTTCAGCAATATTTAAATGAAAGTCCTCGAGATTACTCGGCTCTAAATCTAGATCCGGAAATGGCCAAAAGTGGCGGAACGAAACGAGGTGCAACTATGACCTTGAGAAGCAAACATATTGAAATATTTTTGCAAACTGAAAGAAGTTTTGTGGCTCAGTTCATAGAAAAGGCCTATGATATATGTCCCACGATATTTGGTTGGTCAAATTTTTAAAAGTCTAAACAAATTTCGGAATAATTTTTGAAACTCTATCTTGTTTTATAGGTCAGGCTACCCATGAAGACCTTCATGAATTCGTTTTACGTGGCATGCGCTTAATGTGGTCTTATGTGGGCATTATCTTGGATCATATTATTTTATGGTGGATTGACACACCGATCTCTTGCTATTCTCTGGCCCATGTGGATTCCATACGCAATTGGCTCTTAATGCAAAATGTTAAAGGTTAATTTTGAAATTTTGGAATTGTAAGATTTTATTCGTTTGGTATTTCCAGATATTCCCGAACCAGTGTATTCCACACTTCAGGGTATTGGTGAAATATTGACGAACTTTGTTTGTGCTAATTTGTGGGATCGTCTATTTCGTTTGACCTTGATATCAGGTACAGCCGAAAAGAAAACAATGGAACAATTTATGGAGCAAAATAAACAAACCGTGAGTAATGTAAGTAATTCGAGGGTTTTTTTTATTTACCTAAAGTTTTAAGAAAGGTTCAAATTGGGCCACCGATATAGCGAGAAAGCTAGACGAATCATATTGATATATGTACATTAGGGTGGAGCGAAAAACAACTTTTATTGAAATTCGATATGGCTGGATTAAAATGCTCTACATCCACATCCACGATGCGTTTGTGGGTGCTCAGAAAAAAAATTTTGTCTTCCTAGGTCAATGTCCTGAGGTGGCGCACAGGACTTTTATTTCCATTTGTATGGGGGAAATGCGAGTTTTTTCGGTTTTTGGTAAATTTCAATCAATAAATTTATGTTTTTGGCAAAACTAATAATTGAATGCAGAAGACAACTAAATCAGCTTTCATTTGAATCATAAAAACTAAAAATCCATCCAGTAGTTTTTAAGTTATTGCAATTTGCTCCAGAAATTTCGTGTCCTTTTCAACACGCCTATGGATATGCAGCAAAAAAGATAACTTTAGAGTACAGAAATTACAAAGTAAGACATTCCTTATCATCTAAAGACTTATAAGTGCTAAATAAATAAAATTTATAGAAATATAATAAAATGTACTTAGTTTTTTTTATACTGGAAAATTGTACTTTTTTTTGAGGACCGTTTCAAAACTCACTTTTTAAGTTTTTGGAAATTTTGTTAAAAAAATATTCAAAATATCAAAATTTTTGATCGGCATGTTCAAATAGACAGATTTAGTGATAAAATCCAGAAAAGTTAAGTTTAATATCTCATATGGTTACGGCGTACTTGCGACCTGAAATCGTAAAATTTCGCGAAAATGTAAATTGTTGAACATTATTTTAGCAGATGCATTATAAACTTTACTTAAGTTTTCTTTCGATAAAGCTAATACTGAATTTTATTGCCCAATCATTCGGGATTGTCCACTAGAACTTTGTCTGATATTGGGTGAGCTTAACCCTCTTTTCATCGGGGTCAAAGGTCAAAATTTGGATTTTTTTAGTAGCAAAAATACGAAATGCTATGAATCTGGTGGCGAATTTTGATCAAAATTAATAAAAATAGTTATTTTTAAAAATGGTTATATTGTTTTACTAAAAATATTTTTTTTAACCCTTAACAGACATAGGGACTAAAATTACCTAAAATATTTTTTTTTGAAACCCAGGCGTATCGATAATCGTATCAATAAAAGTTGATTTTCTCTCCACCCTAATGTGTAGATCCACGAGAAAAACGTTCACTCAATATATTTAAAAAGAGACTAAAACCATCGATCATTACCCATTTATCTTTCCAGCATATGGGTACGCCAACCGGTACCGTTTGGATTTCTATCTTTACGAATTTAATCAATTTAAGTAATAATTATTTCCAAAATACCGACATTAGCAATTCCAGTTTAGTGCCAGTGGCAGAACAAATACCCATACTCCACAGAATTGGTAATTTTAGTTAAGAAGATATTTTCACAATTTTGAACCCATGTACTCCCTTTTCTACTTACAGATCACTCCGTGCACTCGATGCGTTTGTGGGTTAAAGAAGAAGCGAAACAATTGTGTAACGAATGGAAAATGGATAGATTCTTTCAGATTTTAGAAAACGACGTAAAGTTGTGTCTAAACGCTTTTACAAATTTCAAGCTGCCAAAATTAACTGCCGATCTAACCGATATTTTAATGCTGGTCTGCGTGGCTTTGAGAACAAAGTTGATATGTGAAATTAATGTGAACATAGATAAGTTAAAGGTTTGAAATTACATAACAATAATTAAATAATAAGAATATGATATGAGATTCATTAAACAGAAAACCACTGACGAATGCGTTCAGGTGCTCTCCGATGTCTGCCGCTTGATTAGTATGGCCAACTTTACCTTGTGCTTCCCTTGTGCCGCTTATTGGCAAAAGAATACTTTCGATAATGAAAAATCCAGTGAATACGTTGGCTATATACTTGACCAACTCTTTTTGCCCTGCATTAAGGCCACCAAAGATGTGGTTATTCTGAAGTTGATCTTGAAGATCATTTGTGAAGCTTGGCTGGATTTCATTTATCAACGTCACATACGTTTCAGTGTAAACGGTGCTGTTCGCTTGCTCAATGATTTCGACGATGTACGTGAGTGGATCTTGAGTTGTGCTTTGTTGGATCAGCATCATTTGGATAAGTTGAGTAATCATGAGGTTTTGAGAATGTGTAAGGGTGTGGGTAAGATATTGTTGCGTAAACCTGAGGATGTTATATCGATACAGCAGACACCGAAATATGATAAGAAGACGGGTGAGTATAGCGAAAGAAATGGGGCATCAGCAAAAGTTAGTAAATGTTTGTCATCTTGTCTATTAGGTGATCCAGATGCTGCTCCTCAGGAGACCCAATTGCCCTCGGAAATGTTTGTATCCAATCAAAAACATTGGCTTCAATTGCGTGCCAACAAATCAACGTTTTTCTTTTTTCCCCTCTGCTGTAGTGATACAAATTAAACGACTTTGAAAAAGCTTGATTCTAAGAATGAACTTTAAAGCTTTTAGATATTGAAATGTATCTTTTTATAAATTTTCAAAAACTGATAACTTTTAAATAAATTTAATTTAAAAAGAACACATTTTAGGTACTAGCCTAATAATATAAAGACAATAGACTAGCTTTTATTAAATGGTACAAACTGGAGGTTTTTTAAAATTCTTGGCAAATAAAGCTTTTAAGATCACCATTATACAATTTACATTTTAATCAAATAGTCGAAAAACAAACTGAAGGAAATCTCCTGAGTGAGGATAACATCGATCAATTTACGGGCTTAAAGCTATCCGCCTGCAAATCAGTAATTAGGCAATTTCCTGGTCCTTTGAAACCACTTGTTCAATATCCAGGCAAACATGGTCCACCTATGACAATAAACGTTCAAAGTGCTTGGTTTTTTTAACTCGCCACAGACTCCGCAATCTATTCTTGACCCTAACTGGTCCCTGTATTTTTGGGCTGCATGCCAGAAGGCTTAACCTTCAGCACCATGACTACTGTCGAAGCTGTCATAACGTCGAAGAGGAGGAAACGGTTACTCATCTTCTCTGCCGCTGCCCCGCTTTTTCAATTTAGAGGGCTACCTATCTGGGGGCGCTTTATCTTAATGATTTATCCGATCTAGCGAGTATTGACATTCGTAAAATTGACTCATTTATCAGAGCTACAGGCTGGCTTGAATAAGCCTCTCACCGATGGCCTGGAATTATTTATCTACTTTTTCTTTTCCAGTATATCCCCTGCAGGTACCAAGTGACGCTGACTTAGTGATGGGACAAGGGTAAATACCCAAATGGTGAATTGGGTATTTAAGTATAAATACCCAGATATTTACCCAAGCACTTGGGTATTTACCCAAAATGTGGGTATAAATCAGAATAAAAAAAAATGTAAAAGAAGAAGCTGTGGGTGCTAAGGGGACGTTCAGAAGCAGCTGAAGTACAGAGAGCTGTTATTGCGTACTTCCATAAGTTACCTTCTACTAATTTACTGGAGAAATTTCATCCAAACATTCATTCATTTGGCCCTAAAATGTCAGGCCTTATAATTGACAAAATCTGTCATTGCATTTGTGCTTAGCGCCTGTGACATTGTGAAAATGAATTCCAATGCAGGAGATACCTCAGATAAATTCGAAAATGTTCAAAATTCTGTTGCTCTACGTAACAACGAGTATCTGTTATTCAAATGAGTATTTACCCGAAATTAGATAAATACCCGGGTATGAAAGTGGGTATAAATAGGTAAATACCCAGCGTTAGGTAAATACCCAGGTCTAAACCCATCTCTACGCTGACTTAACATCGGCTGCCTGCCTAACCTGGGTCCTCCTTAAAAGTTCTCTCATACATACTTATGCTGTCAGACTTACAGTTTAGAAGATACAGATTTATAACCACTTTTTAAGTTTCAAATTACTGTGCGGGGTGGGCACGTGTAATGTCAATGGAAGCCATTTTTCTATAACTTAAATATTTTTGAAAGTGCCACAATAGTAAACAGATGCATAGGAATATGATAATTGAATAGGTAAATAAGATTTTGCGGCACCAGATTTGTTGAACAAATCTAGATGGATTTGGTCTGCTAAATCCGAAAATTACATTTGTTTTTCCGAGTTGGCTATAGGTTTTGAGATATATATTTTTGTGAAAAACAGTTTATTTTTGCAAAAACTATTAATACAGCGCCAGTACGGCTTACGGTTATATTAAGTCGTTTTAGAGATATCGTAGAACTTACACCGAAACAATTATTCTATCAAAATTTTTTCGTTTTCAAAAAACAAAAATCATAAAAAATGGAAAAAACAACAATTTTTATGATATATTTTTAAGAATTTTTGGATCAGCACTTTTGCAGGTTTCAATACAACGGCACCAAAAATCATGTACCGTTTTGGGTGGTTCTTTTTTTTTTCTAAAACCCCTTCCCTATTAAGATGGACTCGATAGGATTTTCTGCCAAAATTAGATAAAGTTGACATGATATACATCAATGGAAAGGGAATTTTATATACTTTTAAGTGAGTTTAAAAAAATTTTGACAATTTACAAATTGATTTAAGACTTTCGTTAAAAATGTGTAAAAACAATAACAATAATTTACCTAATTTTTTTAAATATCTTTGTAATTTTTTGCAAAAATCTCTAAAACTAAACAATGTATTATGATTATTTTTTGACATAGTATATACTAATATATTAAAAATTCAGAAATATTAATTTCAGAACGAGTTCTGAAATCTCAATGAAATTTTTACAGAAAAGTACATTTTCTGTAATAATTTTATTTTTTTTTTTTGCAAATAATTTTTTTCCAAAAATCTCTAAAGCTAAACAAGGTATTATGACCATTTTGAAATACAGTATAGACTAACATATTAGAAATTTAGAAATATAAATTTCAGAAAGAGTTCTGAAAATTTAACATTAATTTCCTATAAAAAGTAAATTTTTGAAAAATTTCCTATAAAAAGTAAATTTTTGAAAAATTTCCTATAAAAAGTAAAATTTTGAAAAATTTCCAATAAAAAGTAAATTTTTGAAAAATTTCCTATAAAAAGTAAATTTTTGAAAAATTTCCTATAAAAAGTAAATTTTTGAAAAATTTCCTATAAAAAGTACATTTTTGAAAATTTTCTTATACAAAGTAAATTTTTTAAAAATTTCTTATAAAAAGAAAAATTTTCTATAAAAAGTAAATTTTTGAAAAATCTCCTATAAGAAGTAAATTTTTTAAAAATTCCTATAAAAAGTAAATTTTTGAAAATTTTCCTGTAAAAAGTTTTGTAAATTTAAAATTAATTATTTTTCGGATAGTAAGATCCACAATTGCAGAACCTTTCCCTCTCATTAACTCAATTTTTTTTTTGAATATGGACTTATTAATTTGAAGAATTTTTCTTTGTTATAAAGTTTACATTTCAGATATATTTTTGAGATAATTTTCGGTTATTTTCCCAAAAAATTCAAACCAAATGAATGATAAAATATCAGTCAAAAGGATTAGAGCCAAATTTTTTTTTTTTTTTTTTTTTTTTTGGGGAATAACCGACCACACTTTCGTAAAATTGTCTTTGCAAAGTCAGTCTTTCAATTAGTGCTGCCAGATTAGAATTTTTTGCTCGATTATAGGGAGGAAAATGTTAATCTGTCAACACTGGCCGTTAGAGCTTTCAAAGCTGTTTACCACAAATGCAAATATTAATGTATGTCTTTTCTTAATTTTTTTAAAAGTTTTCAAAAATGTAAAAATCTTTCGGATCGAACCAAATTTTGAAAAGTTATAAGGACCCAAAGGTTTTACATACCCGAGTTGGTTTGGTTAACTTTAGAGTCCTCGGTGCTACCCATAGGTCCATAAACATTGCTCTAAAAGCCTAGCTCCTCTTCTGCTGATATTTCAAATTTCTTCAAAATCCGTCTAGTAGTTTAGAAATTTCTTAGTTAATACCAAAAAGAACCTCATTTGCATCACTGTGTCTAAGTCGATATAAAAAACATATCTCGAAAACTGGAACCAACCAAAAAAACTAAAATCATTTTCGGATTTAGCAGACAAGATTTGGGTAAGGATGAAATTTGTGATCCTACTTGTAGTTGTATTCAATTAATACTAAAGAGAATTTAAAAGTGCTTATTTCTAGTAACACGAATATTCGCGGGGTGCAAAAAACACCCCAGCAAATCTTGATGGTAGTCGATCTTCTCAAAAACACGAGGACCTGAAATTCATAATATGATGAGATCGTTTATTATACTTCTTATTCTTTCGTAGAAGAAGAAGTAAGGGCGCAATAATCCATCATCTTGGGGGATTATTATGGCCGAATATGACATAGGGTTATGTTGATCTAAGGTAGCAGGTGAAAATATTTTTCTTCCAATAATTTTGAATTTTCTTAATATTTGTATTTATTTTTTTTTTTTTGTTAAAATTTATTCTTAATTTTTTTATATATAAAAAAATTGTTTGTGCATAATGTTTTTGATAAATCATAAATAAAACTTATAAAAATTATATATTTATTAAATATTAAAAAAAATTAACATTTTAAATTGAGATTGAGTGCTGGTGTTAATGTTAATATAATAAAGTCGTTATGATGGCTATTAGGCTGGCACTTTGCGACTAATAATTTTGATTAAATCATCGACACGTTCACTTTTACCGGCAAATTGTTTTGGATGAGGTCCAATCATTTGTATGATGGCAGCAACATCTTGTGAGACCTAAAACGAAGAAAACAAAGAATATTACCATATAGCAAAAAATGTTTGTATAAAAACAATTTATTTTGCGAATAATATTTTCAGAAAAACAATTTTATAAAATCTTACACCCACACACATTATTTATATATTAGTATTCAAAAAATCATATACTTTCTGATATACAAAAACACTTGCAAATAATACAAATAAAACATGTAGTTATGGCGCTATCGCTTTCAATGTAGCCAAACTTTTCTATAGAAAACTCTTCCCTTAACGGTCAACTTTACTATAGAAAACTCTTCCCTTAACGGTCAACTTTTCTATAGGAAACTCTTCCCTTAATGGTCGGTCAACTTTTCTATAGAAAACTCTTCCCTTAATGGTCAATTTTTCTATAGAAAACTCTTCCCTTAACGGTCAACTTTTCTATAGAAAACTCTTCCCTTAACGGTCAACTTTTCTATAGAAAACTCTTCCCTTAACGGTCAACTTTTCTATAGAAAACTCTTCCCTTAACGGTCAACTTTTCTATAGAAAACTCTTCCCTTAACGGTCAACTTTTCTATAGAAAACTCTTCCCTTAACGGTCAACATTTCTATAGAAAACTCTTCCCTTAACGGTCAACTTTTCTATAGAAAACTCTTCCCTTAACGGTCAATTTTTCTATAGAAAACTCTTCCCTTAACGGTCAACTTTTCTATAGAAAACTCTTCCCTTAACGGTCAACTTTTCTATAGAAAACTCTTCCCTTAACGGTCAACTTTTCTATAGAAAACTCTTCCCTTAACGGTCAACTTTTCTATAGAAAACTCTTCCCTTAACGGTCAACTTTTCTATAGAAAACTCTTCCCTTAACGGTCAACTTTTCTATAGAAAACTCTTCCCTTAACGGTCAACTTTTCTATAGAAAACTCTTCCCTTAACGGTCAACTTTTCTATAGAAAACTCTTCCCTTAACGGTCAACTTTTCTATAGAAAACTCTTCCCTTAACGGTCAACTTTTCTATAGAAAACTCTTCCCTTAACGGTCAACTTTTCTATAGAAAACTCTTCCCTTAACGGTCAACTTTTCTATAGAAAACTCTTCCCTTAACGGTCAACTTTTCTATAGAAAACTCTTCCCTTAACGGTCAACTTTTCTATAGAAAACTCTTCCCTTAACGGTCAACTTTTCTATAGAAAACTCTTCCCTTAACGGTCAACTTTTCTATAGAAAACTCTTCCCTTAACGGTCAACTTTTCTATAGAAAACTCTTCCCTTAACGGTCAACTTTTCTATAGAAAACTCTTCCCTTAACGGTCAACTTTTCTATAGAAAACTCTTCCCTTAACGGTCAACTTTTCTATAGAAAACTCTTCCCTTAACGGTCAACTTTTCTATAGAAAACTCTTCCCTTAACGGTCAACTTTTCTATAGAAAACTCTTCCCTTAACGGTCAACTTTTCTATAGAAAACTCTTCCCTTAACGGTCAACTTTTCTATAGAAAACTCTTCCCTTAACGGTCAACTTTTCTATAGAAAACTCTTCCCTTAACGGTCAACTTTTCTATAGAAAACTCTTCCCTTAACGGTCAACTTTTCTATAGAAAACTCTTCCCTTAACGGTCAACTTTTCTATAGAAAACTCTTCCCTTAACGGTCAACTTTTCTATAGAAAACTCTTCCCTTAACGGTCAACTTTTCTATAGAAAACTCTTCCCTTAACGGTCAACTTTTCTATAGAAAACTCTTCCCTTAACGGTCAACTTTTCTATAGAAAACTCTTCCCTTAACGGTCAACTTTTCTATAGAAAACTCTTCCCTTAACGGTCAACTTTTCTATAGAAAACTCTTCCCTTAACGGTCAACTTTTCTATAGAAAACTCTTCCCTTAACGGTCAACTTTTCTATAGAAAACTCTTCCCTTAACGGTCAACTTTTCTATAGAAAACTCTTCCCTTAACGGTCAACTTTTCTATAGAAAACTCTTCCCTTAACGGTCAACTTTTCTATAGAAAACTCTTCCCTTAACGGTCAACTTTTCTATAGAAAACTCTTCCCTTAACGGTCAACTTTTCTATAGAAAACTCTTCCCTTAACGGTCAACTTTTCTATAGAAAACTCTTCCCTTAACGGTCAACTTTTCTATAGAAAACTCTTCCCTTAACGGTCAACTTTTCTATAGAAAACTCTTCCCTTAACGGTCAACTTTTCTATAGAAAACTCTTCCCTTAACGGTCAACTTTTCTATAGAAAACTCTTCCCTTAACGGTCAACTTTTCTATAGAAAACTCTTCCCTTAACGGTCAACTTTTCTATAGAAAACTCTTCCATTAACGGTCAACTTTTCTATAGAAAACTCTTCCCTTAACGGTCAACTTTTCTATAGAAAACTCTTCCCTTAACGGTCAACTTTTCTATAGAAAACTCTTCCCTTAACGGTCAACTTTTCTATAGAAAACTCTTCCCTTAACGGTCAACTTTTCTATAGAAAACTCTTCCCTTAACGGTCAACTTTTCTATAGAGTAATTTTATATCATTAACCCTTTTCGCTTTAATATTTTCTATGGAAATCTTTGTTTTTTAAATCTTACCTCCAAAAATCTAGTCAAGGCCTTGCAGCAACGGAAAATTTGATCTTCATTTGGACCGTTTTGGAAGAATTGTAAAATTGCCATGGTCAATTCAACAGCGACATCATCAAAGACCTGGAAAATGAGTTCGATAAATTGCATATCCATTTTTTAGGAAATTTCGGAATTCCAAAATTTACATACCACTGTCTTAACTTCCTTGATGGCTACATTATACAAAATCATTGAACCAATATTTTTCAATACCGGACAACTGGAGAGAATGCAATGAACTGCAACTTTAGTGGTGACACGTATATTCGATAATGTCTGGCCGTTATAATCCCATTCGGAAATGTATAACAACCATTCGGAGGGACTGACATTTTCAAAGAGATTGCACAACTGTTTAAAAGAGAAAAAAATTAAGGTATAAATCTTCATAAATCTGTTGAGTTATAGCTTCTGTGAACTTACAAACATGGCCCAGGCTTGTTGTTCCTCTGGTGTTTGCTTTTCGATATCGAAACCGAAATTCATGAGAGTATGATCACGACGATCTTGATGTAAGATTATGATGACATCATCTTTGAGAGCGGCAAAAGCCAATGTACGTATCAGATGTATCCGTGTGTCGGGTGAGAAGGAGGGCTCTCGTAATACTCTTTGTACAAAGACCAAGAAGTTATCGCCCAATGACCAGGAGCCTTCATCTTCAATTAAATACTGATGCAATTCTTCGATTGAAACTTCTTCCTCTTTGTATATTTTACCATCTAATAATTTGACAAGGCATTCCAATTCAGTCTTAACCTGTGAAAAGATAAAATCGTAAAATATGGTTGATTTCGGAATGCAGCGTTTACACTAAAGTAAAATCTATGTCAAAATTTTGATTATTTTACATGTATACAAAAATTATCAATTACTCTTGGTTTAAACTTGTAAATGATGTATATATATAATAAAATGATTTTAACTCAATTCTACCAGATTTCACTCTGGTGTAAACGAACTATTACAAATTTCGTTTTAATCTAAAAATTCGAATTTGTCGGTCATTCACTTTTCGTCACATTTATTTACTATGTCGCCTTGTTTTTTTATAATTTGTCACTTACATTAATGTCTTTGCACACGAGCGCTGGTTCACGTGGTATCTCCTTTTCCTCTGTGGATTTGGAACGTTCTTTGCCATTCTGTGGGGCAGGAGATTGTTGTTGTGTTACCGCCGCTGTTTCATTATTTGCATCTGACATATTTGTGGGTTTTTTGGGCTAAAAATGTATTAAAAATTAAAATCGTCATTCTCATCATCATCATCATTATTTTTATCTTTAAGAAATACGGAAACTATAATTTAAATTTATTTTTACATATAGAAATTTTTCCTTTAAAAATTTAAAACATAAATAATTTAAAGATTTTACACGAATAAGGAAACTTTTCCCACTTAACAATTTCTTATAAAAAATTCTGGCCACACCAATAGCTATGCAATAAGAAACTTTGGCAACACCGATAATTTTGATAAAAAACTTTCCACATCACAAGATTTCTATAGAAAACCATCCATTAATGTACAAATTTTTTTTTATAGAAAATTATTCTCATAAGGAGAATTTCACTTAAAAAAAATGTTCCTATAATAAAAACTTTTTTATAGAAAAACTTTTCTCATTCCGAATATTTTTCTACAGAAAACTGTTCCCAAAAAAATCTTTTTTATAGAAAACTCGTTCCTTAACGGTCAACTTTTCTATAGCAAACTCTTTTGCCCTAACGGTCAACTTTTCTATAGCAAACTCTTTTGCCCTAACGGTCAACTTTTCTATAGAAAACTTTTGCCCTAACGGTCAACTTTTCTATAGAAAACTTTTGCCCTAACGGTCAACTTTTCTATAGAAAACTTTTGCCCTAACGGTCAACTTTTCTATAGAAAACTTTTGCCCTAACGGTCAACTTTTCTATAGAAAACTTTTGCCCTAACGGTCAACTTTTCTATAGAAAACTTTTGCCCTAACGGTCAACTTTTCTATAGAAAACTTTTGCCCTAACGGTCAACTTTTCTATAGAAAACTTTTGCCCTAACGGTCAACTTTTCTATAGAAAACTTTTGCCCTAACGGTCAACTTTTCTATAGAAAACTTTTGCCCTAACGGTCAACTTTTCTATAAAAAACTTTTGCCCTAACGGTCAACTTTTCTATAGCAAACTCTTTTGCTCTAACGGTCAACTTTTCTATAGAAAACTTTTGCCCTAACGGTTAACTTTTCTATAGAAAACTTTTGCCCTAACGGTCAACTTTTCTATGGAAAACTTTTGCCCTAACGGTCAACTTTTCTATAGAAAACTTTTGCCCTAACGGTCAACTTTTCTATAGAAAACTTTTGCCCTAACGGTCAACTTTTCTATAGAAAACTTTTGCCCTAACGGTCAACTTTTCTATAGAAAACTTTTGCCCTAACGGTCAACTTTTCTATAGAAAACTTTTGCCCTAACGGTCAACTTTTCTATAGAAAACTTTTGCCCTAACGGTCAACTTTTCTATAGAAAACTTTTGCCCTAACGGTCAACTTTTCTATAGAAAACTTTTGCCCTAACGGTCAACGTTTCTATAGAAAACTTTTGCCCTAACGGTCAACTTTTCTATAGAAAACTTTTGCCCTAACGGTCAACTTTTCTATAGAAAACTTTTGCCCTAACGGTCAACTTTTCTATAGAAAACTTTTACCCTAACGGTCAACTTTTCTATAGAAAACTTTTGCCCTAACGGTCAACTTTTCTATAGAAAACTTTTGCCCTAATGGTCAACTTTTCTATAGAAAACTTTTGCCTTAACGGTCAACTTTTCTATAGAAAACTCTTCCCCTAACGGCCAAATTTTGTGTTTAAAACACTTCCCCTAACGGCCAACTTTTGTATAGAAAACACTTCACAAAACGGTCAAATTTTTATATTAAGCTCTTCCCATAACGACAACTTTTCTGTTGAAAAACCTCTAGTATACAAAAAAAAATATTGTATGGAAATTTTTCTTTAATGCTTTTTTGGAATCGTAAAACAATATTCGTTTACATTCTTTGTATAGTTTTTTTAATTTATAGTAAATATGTAACTATGTATTTTAATTGCGCTATTCCTGTTGATTTCCTTGTGTAAATATTTAATATTTAAGTCGTGTGCACTCACTTGGCCTATTTTTATTGCATGTGTCTAATATTTTATATTAAATTTTATTTATACGTTTTAAATTTATTTTTGAGTTGCAGTTAATAAAGAAATATTTTATATAACCTAAATAATCTGTGAATTATTTTCAAAATTCCTGTCGAGTTTATAAAATAAACAAAATTTGTTGATTTGGTAAATATTTATACTAAATGCATTCATTGGATAATGATTATTAATATCCAAATTTCTAAATATGTAGAACAAATGGTATATTCCATTCCAAAAAAGTTTATTTAAAGAAATTTTAAATCTTTAAATATTTTAATATATGTATATTAATGTATTCTTGGAAAGATAGAAAATGACAACTATGAGTTAGATATTATAATGTCCAGAAATCGATTTTTTTTTTCTTAAGTTCCTGTGGAAATAAAGAAAGAACTGTAAAGGAGTTTCCAGATCTAATACTTCTTCAGCACTTCCACACTTCCACTATATAATTCCCCGACAACATTCCAATTGCAACAACGGGTACTTCTCTCAGACAATGAGCTGGACCTTTTGAACATGAAATATTTACAATGTCAAGAAATAAGTATCGAGAGATCAATTTCAGTCTTTAATAAATTCTCTAAGATCCAGATAAAGCTCCGGATTGGTGAAATTTTCATCATCGAAATCAATTCAAAACAAGTAAGAAAGTGCTATAGTCGGTCAAGCCCAACTATACGATACCCTTCACCATAAAGATGCTCTTTTTCCTGTGTAAAGACAAATATTTGCCTTCATACAAACATTTTTTCAAAACTTATATATTTAAGCTGTTTCCGTCATTTGGACTTATATAAGAGCAAGGGTCAAATGTGGACCGATTATCTCGACATTTGGCAAATTGATTACGGTTTTTACAAAAATTATACATAAAAAAAATAAACTCAAAATTCTCATTATCTTCAGATTTACGAGCGTTTTACTGATTTGTGCCTCATTTAGTGCGTTTTGACAGAAGAGTTTGTATGGGAGCTACGGTGGGGCCTATGGGAGGTACCATAAAAATGGACCGATTTTGATGATGAGCCATGGTCCCACTATCAAAAAAATTATCTGTGCAAAATTTCATCAAATTATCTTTAGAATTGCGACCTGTAGTTTGATTACATTGTTTACATGGGGGTCCAGCCAGCCAGACGGACGGACGGACTGTTATCGCTAAATCGACCCAGAAAGTGAATCTATTGGTTTACGATAAAGTGGGTCTGAGACAAATATTTTTTTGCGTTACATACATCAGCACAAACTTATAATACCCTTTCCACCTATGGTGATGAAGGGTAAAATAGGTCCATATAAGTGTAAAGATATAAACCCTAATTAATATTTTCTAAGCAAATAACAATACAATTCAGTTTGTACTAAAATGTGTAATAAAAAACTATAGCAAATTTTTAATAATTCCGCAATTTTTGAAATTTTCTCATTCGACTAAAGAGATAACAAAATAAACAACAAAAATAAGATTTTGTCTGTCAAGACCCACTATACGATACCCTTCACTAACTATTAAGGTCAAATATGGACCAACAATTTAACAAGTTTTCCTTAAGTCTTCCGGCTAATGACTTGATATGGAAGCTAGGTTTAATTGTGGATCGATTCTTACCATATTTCGGTTATCAGTATTATCAGGTATTTAAAAGACTTTTGAGATTGTATTTTGTATGGGAGGTATGGTCTAATGTTGACCGGCTTATAAAAAATCTTCTTTCTCTGATATCCTTGACTCCCAGTAGAGCATGTGTACCTGAGGACACAAAATTGCCAATATTTATGCTGAAAATGCAATTAAATTTTTGGCTGCAATGGGTCAAAAACTTTACTCCGAGAAGGCATTCCTATGGGAAGTTCCCGTAAAAGTAACCCAGTTTTGCTCAAAACGTAAAGTGATCGTCCTTGGACCAAAATATGAGTCTATGCCAAATTTCATCAAAATATCTTTGAAGTTACGATCTGTATTTTGATAGCATGTAGTATTTTGATAGACGGACATCGTTAAATCAACTCATGGAATGATTCTGAGTTGATCGGTATACTAAAAGGTGGGTCTCAGATCAATATTTCTATGCGTTACAAACATCAGCACAAACTAAATGTACTCTTTCCACCTATGGTGGTGAAGGGTTTAAAAATGTATCTAGAGTCTTAATGGTAACTTAAAAATATCAGAAAATATATTACCCCTACTATTGTTCCTGTTCTTCTTTAAAGACCTAATAAAATTAATTTGAACCTCCTCAAATTAGGTCTTAAACAATTCAAATAACATAAAAGTACTAAAAATTATCCATAAGTTTATAAAAGTACCTTTTAACATGAAATATGTTCTTATCAAAAACATACATAGGTACATATCGATGGCTTAATATAAGAAAGGCCTAACTCAATTTTTTGAGAGTATAAAAAAACTCAATAAAAACCGTAAAAAATGTGTTGCTTTTTTTATAAAAAATTTTATTTATTTTTTCAGTTGTATTTTATTTTTTCAGTTGTATCTAAAATTTTACGCATTTTATTAACTTTTTCCCGTCTCCTGTAAAGTAAGAAAAAATCGTGTTAGGTCTTTTTTATATTAAGCCATCAATATATAAACATGGCGTGGAAATTAAATTTTAAGCTTATTGTAAAAGTTATTCTATTAAACGAGAATTTCCTGGATTCCGGGATATTCAAAAATATTTCCCGCTTTGCCAGGAAATGAAAAAGTCCATGAAAAGAAAAATTATATGTACGGCTAAGAAATAATTATTTTTATAGGTTCTGTAAATATTAAAGAAATCAGCTCATTTGGAAATTAAAATACAGGCTAATGTGGGGTTTATATAACTCAAGCGGATGACGATGACGATTGAGTAAAATTTACATTCGTTTTGTTATTGCTACAAGAACAAAATACATGTAAATTTCACTCAATCGTCAGCCGCTTAAGTTATATAAACCCCATATAAGTCTAAAGAATATCATCCCAGTAAAACTTTTCATTACCAAATAATGAGTTAAACAGTTAAACTATTAAACACGAACTACTTACTCATTCGCTGTTTAAGTCATTATATTAACATGGGGATGTCATTGGAGGCAAGTACTTACCAATTGCAGAAAAGTAATGACTTGGGTAAGCAATTTGAAAGCAACAACAACAACAGCAACAACTTTTTTGTTGTTGTTTTATTGAAAACATATATTTTTAAACGAAATACAAAATTTTTTTTTATGATCCCATGGGGACTCGAACCCAGACCCTCCGACTGCTAGACAGAGACTCTTCCACTGAGCTACTTCATATGTTGAAAACTTAGCAGCTTATAATTAATATAAACAATTTTTATTTTTAGATCCAAAATCATGTGAAACTTAAACTTTGTTTTTCCCTGCTTTTTTTTGCTTTGTTGTAATTTTTGGAAAAATATTTTTATACGATTTTTTGTAATTATTTTAAAACTTTTTTAAACTTATTTTTAAACTTTTTTAAACTTATTTTAAAACTTAAACAATTTAAATCTTCTTTTTTGTATAAGTTTTTACATAAGATTGACGCTTACATACTTAAATGTTACAACCTGTTAAGGTCAAAGTCCGAGCATATTTTAGAATTCCATGGATTTCGATCTTGTGCGAATATTCTCCAATTTTATAGGCCAAGCTTTGAAACATGTTCCTCTACTTGGTCTTTCTATCGAAGTTTCGGACATCCTCCTCTAACATTAGGTAGTGGGACATTTCAATTCTAATTTTATCCTCTTCATTGTATTTTTTTTTTTCAAGAGAGGGTTACTAGCCCGTAATCCTAACCCATTTTTATCGATCTGATGGGACAACTCTCGGAACATGTTAACTCACAATATTAATGGGTGTTAAACTAGCTCCCCGGGTGATACCATGAGGAGGTGTGTGTCCACAGTTGAGATGAAGGATGACCCAGAAAAGTTGGGCTTACCAAGCTAAGACCAATTAGAATCGTGCTTGGTATTCAACATCCCCTACATAATCAAAATTGACTCATGATGGTATTTTTTCATTAACGTGAGTTAGTTTTACAAATTTTTTTTACAGAAGATAATATTTAAGTTCTTAAAATTCAAAAATCATTTAAAAAGATTTTTTTATTAAAATAAAAACTAAAACAAATTGTTGCCCTTGGTGGGATTTGAACCGGGGCCATTCAGTTTAAATTACCATCTTAATTACAAATAAGTACTTCTGTAATAACTTATTATTTATTCGGATGGTATGTTGTAGTCGTTACAAGGTAACCAGTTATCAGAGTACTTGCCACTGCTGGGATATTGGATTATCATGTTAAAAACATCAAAAATTAAAAATCTGTAAAAAAAAGCCTTACGCAATATGTGAAGAAGAATTTATTTTAGGTTTAATTAAAATTTCCAGCATTAGCCTCTTATTGTATATAAAAAGTGTATGCTTCGTTGCTGATTGTGAAAGGCCTTAAAGACTCAATCCTTAAGTAGTTTTTTTTATTTCATGTTATTTTTACATTGGAGAAGAACATACATATATTCCGGCATGTGATGGATCATTTTCGGTTATTTTCCCACAAAAAATAGACTTTAGTCCTTTTGACTGATACCTTATCCTTCATTTGGTTTGCATTTTTTGTGGAAAAGGTGAAAATTATCTCAAAAATATATCTAAAATTGATAGATTTCCATCACATACCGGATTATTTCTATATGACAGTACTATTTTTCTAAAAAAAAATATTCAAAAACATCGACCTTGAAATTTTGTTTTTGCCAAAAGAATTTGTGTGATTAATGACAAGTTTTTGACGTTTTTGTGATATAAGTATATTTGACACATTATTCAATAATTTTGACCTACATTTTGGGCAAATATAAGCAAATAAGTAAATATTTTTAAAACAATTAGTTCGTGCATCGTATTATATTAATATCCTAATAAACGAAAGTACGTATTTTTATACCCTTCACTACCATAGGACGAAAGGGTACTATAAGTCTGTGCTGATGTGTGTAACGCAAAGAAATATTTATCTTAGACCCACCTTTTGGTTTACCAATAAGCTAAGAATCACTTTCTGAGTCGATTTAGTGATGTCTGGACCTCCTTTTAAAGCATGTTATCAAAGTACAGGTCGCAATTCAAAAGATAATTTTATGATATTTGGCACAAATTAATGTTTTGATAGTGGGACTATGGCTATTAAAATTCGTCAAAATCGGTCTATTATTTATGGTACTCCCACTTCCCGGAATTAATATTTTGGCCACAAATATCAATAATTTTCATGAAATTTTAAACAAATACTGCATAATGTAAACCAAAATCACTGTACCGAATTTCTTTGAAATCGGTCCATATTTAAAATCACTAAAGCACTCGTAAATCTGAAGATAATGAGAATTTTAAGTTTATTTTTTGCATACATAATTTCTGTAAAAACTGTAATCAATTCGCCAAAAACGAGATAATCGGCCCACATTTGACCCTAGCTCTCATATAAGTCCAAATGATGGAAATAGCTTAAATATATAAGTTTTGAGAAAATGTTCGTATGATGTCAAAATTTAGCAAATATTTGTCTTTATACAGGAAAAATAACATCTTTGGCCTTAATGGTGAAGGGTATCGTATGGTCGGGCTTGACCGACTATAGCACTTTTTTACTTGTTTTACATCGAAGTCATAAATGATGAAATCTAAAATGCCTGGTATTTTTCCGCTCAACACATGATCAAATGCATTGTTTACGATTCAATAATTGATCATATCATAATCAAATTCACAGTTTACGATTTTCTGTCGGAAATTGGTCATACCAGGTAAGAAATCGGTTCATGGACAACAACTTTGCTAAAGATCATAACATGATCCAATGCATAGTTTTCTATTCTATTAAGGACATACAGATAGACAAACATTCATTTTTATAATAAGTCGATTAGACTACTCCAGAAAATGAAACTTTTTGCGTTACAATTGACCACCACTGTAATTTTTTATTTGTTGTGTGGTCTTTTAATTACATATAAAAACGGTCGAAATTTTAAATTCTATGGACACATTGTTTTAATTTTTTTTTTTTTTTATAAAACTTGGCATTTTCAAGATGCTGATCCATTAATTATTCCCTTCACCACCATAGGTGAAAAGGGTATTATAAATTTGTGCTGATGTATGTAACGCAAAGAAATATTTGCCTTAGACTGACCTTTAAGTATACCAATAGTCTAAGAATCACTTTGTGAGTCGATTTAGATAATTCGATGAAAGCTTGCACAGATCATTTTTTTTATAGTGGGACCATGGCTATTGAAATTCGTCAAAATCGGTCCATTATTTATGGTACCTTCCATAGGTCCCACTTCCCGGAATTGATATATTGTCCACAAATATCAATATTTTTTCTTGAAATTTAAAACAAATATTGCTTATGAAAACTTAAATCACTGTACCAAATTTCGTTGAAATCGGTTCACATTTGACTATAGCTCCCATACAAACCCTTCTATCAAAACGCACTAAATGAGACAAAAATCACTAAACGCTCGTAAGTCTGAAGATAATGAGAATTTTAAGTTTATTTTTTGCACATATCATTTTTGTAACAACTGTAATCAATTTGGCAGATAATCTGTCCACATTTGACCCTAGCTGTCATATATGTAAGTCTAAATGACGGAAACAGCATAAAAATATAAGTTTTGAGAGAATGTTTGTATGATGGCAAAATTTAGCAAATATTTGTCTTTATACAGGACAAAAAAAAAAACACCTTTAACCTTAGTGGTGAAGGGTATCGTATAGTCGGACTTGACCGACTATAGCACTTTCTAACTTGTTTCATCATATCTTTGAAACGGGTTGTTTGATTTTGTTAAAAATTACAGAATAGAATATCAAATAGAATTATCTTTAAGTGCTTTTATAATCATTTTATATGCTTAAGGGATTGGGAATTATAATTTTGTTAGGAGTTATTAATGAATCCACCGTATATAAAGTCTGGACTTAACATTGATTGATAGCTATCTAATTTCGTAGGTGCAATCTTAATATACTAAATGTACCTCCAAATCTTTTTGATTGTAGATATAAAAAGGGGATGTTATATAAGAACTATAGCTAAATGTTGACCGATTGTGACAAAATTTTATATTCTTGCTGGTATTTATATGTGGTTTCCGGGAGCGGTTTTTATATGAAAGCTATGATCAAATATGGACCGATTCCTATAAAATTTGACATACTGACCAAAAGTTGCATAAAATTTCTCTTTTAAATTTAGTCGTCACAGCTGTTACAATTGTATTAAATTTATTAGCATAAATGTGATTCCTGGGGCGGGGTTATATGGGAGCTCTAACTAAATGTGAACCGATTTCGCCCATATTCATTACACAACTTCTATAACATATCAAAAATGCTTTTGCAAAACATTGTATCTCTAGATCTTGTAGTTAAGGAGCTATTGGACAGACGGACATAAACCCCCTTATATTTTTGTATTTCCGTAAGTTTTTTATATGAGAGCTATGGTCAAATGGTGACCGATTGTGACAAAATTTAGCACACTGGCTGTCATTGACTTAAGACTTCCTTGTGTTAAATTTTGTGGTTATATCTATATTATAGTTTCAGATTTATTAGCTTTTAAGTATATTTTAGGTGAAATTTAGGCTGTTTTTAGAAGTGTTTTGTATGGTAGTAATGGCTAAACCGATTTCGATGAAATTTTATATACTGCCTAGTGCTTATGAAAAACTTTTATATACCAAACTTTATCATCATAGCTATTATAGTTTGTTTTTTATTGGCAAATAAGCGATTAACCTAGGCGAGGTTATACGGTAGCTATAATCAAATGTCAACCGATTTTGCCCAATTTCAATACCAAAATTTTCTCAGAAGTTAAGAATGTTTTTACTAAGTTTCAGTGAGCTAGCTCCGTTCGTTTAGGCGTTATCGTGATTTCAACAGACAGACAGACGGACATCGCTCAATCGTCTTAGAATTTCATAAGGATTCAGAATATATATCGCGTTTTGGTTTATGAGCCAATATTAAGGAAATTACAAACGGAATGACAATCTCCATATACCCCAATTCTTTTTGATGGTGGGTATAAAAAGTGAATCTATTCTGGTGATCGTGAGTGTATATGTATTTGAATACTACAAAAAAGTTAAGATTTCGGAAAAGTAATTCTAAAGATAATTTGATGAAATTTGGCACAGATAATTTTTTTGATAGTGGGACCATGACTATTCGTCAAAATCGGTCCATTATTTATGGTACCTCCCATAGGTCCCACTTCCCGGAATTGATATTTTGGCCACAAAAATAAATATATTTTTTCATGAAATTTAAAACATATACTGCTTATGTAAGCCTGTACCAAATTTCGTTGAAATCGGTCTACATTTGACCATAGCACCCATACAAACTCTTCTGTCAAAATGCACTAAAGAGACAAAAATCAGTAAAACGCTCGTAAATCTGGAGGTAATTACAGTTTTGAGTTTATTTTTTGCATACATAATTTTTGTAAAAACTGTGATCAATTTGCCAAATTTCGAGATAATCAGTTCACATTTGACTCTAGCTCTCATATAAGTTCAACTGACGGAACAGCTTTGAGAAAATGTTTGTATGAAGGCAAATATTAGCAAATATTTGTCTTTATACAGGAATAAGAGCATCTTTGACCTTAGTGGTTAAGGGTATCGTACAGTCGGGCTTGACCATCTATAGCACTTTCTTACTTTTTTTAAATTGAAGATCGAAAGCTCTTCAGAATTAGAATGTGAGTTTCCTGCAAAAACAAGAAGACCACAATATCTCAAAAACTGGCCATTCGATTAAGGAACTTTAGCTAAACTTGAAATCCGCGTATTTTAAAATTGTGATTTCTTATGTTTTTTAGAGATTATTTGCATACAAAAAATAAATACCAAATTCCTGAGTATTTTGGATAAAAATAAACAAAATTGTCACTTTCATTCTACAAATTTCTATAAAAAATCGAAAAAAGAAATGAAGAAATTCTTTCGAAACCCACTCACACATTTTTCGATGTTTTCGTTAAAATTTTTTTAATTGAACATAAAAATTATAAAATACGACAACAACAAAATGAGAAATGAAACTGAAATACTCGTACACACATAAAGTGACTAATTTTATTTATTTAATAACAACAAAATAACAAAATAAATCTAGTGTAAACAATAAATTTTTCAAAACTTTTTTTTCGACACAAATAAAATGTGCATCATGATTTTCAACACTTTCCCCATGATGCCTCTTTTACACTTCTGGCCTCCCGGATGGACATTAGAAAATATCTGGATTTTTTTTGTGATATTTTTTTGAAAAAATTCAAGCATTTTTTAGAAAATCAAATCAAAGAAATATTTTGAACCGGTAAAAATAGAAGATTTTATTTTTAGTGAAAAGAGAAAAAAGTGAAAAAAGATTTTGGGAAAATTTCGAAAAGAAAAATCTGAACAAAGTGCAATGCGATATTTTTCTTTGATCCTATGGCAGAATTGGTAAAGTCTAGAGACTAGCGAAACCTGAAAGACAGACAGATATACGGACGGACGGATGAATGGATGAAATGTGTGAACACTTTGGCAGTCTGTCCCTCTGCTTGTTCACTCTATTCTTAGATATAGTTAAGAATTCAAAATTAAAATTTGAAAAAAAAACTTGTTATGTAGTTTTTTAAATCAAATAAAAATTCTTATAAATTAGAATTTTTAATAAAATTATTTGAAACAATAACGATTTTTTAAGATTAAAAGAAAATTTATAAAAAAAATTACTCACTTTTCTTTTTGCTTAAACAAAAAAATCTCAAAACACTTTAATTTTAAAAATTTTATTTTAATTTAGATTTCTTCTATTTAAATTTTACTTTTATTGAATTTTTGTTTTCTAAATTCTTTTAATTTTTTCTTATGAACTTTCCCACTTTTCTCAAACTTTTATGCAATTCTTTTTTGCTTTTTCTTCTAATTTTCTCCAAAAATTGTTTCTTAGCTACCGCGAATTACACTGACTAAAATGCAACCGTTCGCTTTGAAAATTCTTTCGAAATTGCCGCCTGTAGTTGGGAAAATTATCGTTGAACCGTTTTTCGAATACACACGAAAAGTTTTCGTTCCCTACGTTATGATTCTCTTTTCGTCATTTTAAAAATAGACAGACTTTTGTACGTAGCCGGCTAGACGGTCGCACTCAAGGCAGCACAAGCGGCGGGCGCATTGTTGCCATGTAGCAAAGTGTGGCGCAACATGTACTTTCGAAAATAATTGCAGATGGGCCGGCCAACAAAACACACAACTGGGTTAGACCTCAACATCGGCAGCAGAAATAAGCACAACGAACAAACGTAGACGTCAATACACACTTTGATTTTGTTTGCAAAGATTTTTGAAGTTTTGTAGCCAAGATGTGGGAAATTACAGTAAAATCTGGTAATAACGGAATAAATTATTTTCAAAATATCTTATTACAATACTTACTTAAATGGCCTATATTTACAATCTGTTAAGGTCAAACGCCAAGCATATTTAAGAATTTTATGCGCACATTATCCAATTTCGTGGGCCAAGCTTTGAAAAATTTTCCTCTACTTGGTATTTCCATCGAAGTTTCGGACGTCTTCTTCTAACATCTATCTATAATTCCCCGACAACATTCCAATTGGAACAAGGGGTACTTCTCTCAGACAATTAGCTGCATCCGATTCTATTTTAAGACTCATTGAAGGGACCTACGTTTTAACGCCGGCTCCGAACGGCAAATGCATTAGTTAGAGAAGCTTTACATAGCCTAATACTCAATAACCAGTGGCTAGCTTTTTTGAAAATTATTTTTTTCAAATGGGTCTAGCCAGGGATTGAAATTGGGACCTCTGGTATGCTAGGCGGATGACTTACCTGCTATAACACGGCGGCTACTTCTAACATTAGGAGACCATTTTTTGTTTTTCTAAGAAGTGAGTTACTAATAACCCATTTTATTATTGTTTTAATGGGAGAACTCGCGGCACATGTTAGCTCACTACATTAATGGATGTTAATGAAGATCCCCGGGTGATACCACTAGAAGGTCAATGCCCGCTGTTGAGATTAAGGATCATCTCACCCATCTTATTAGAATAGATTTTTTATCTTTATAATGGGTGTTTTTTTTAGAGGTATAGAACTTCGAATTGAAATAAAACACAAGAAAATCGTTTTAATGTCCACCAATTTGGCTTTATTGGAAGGATAATTTTATGCCATTAATGTTTAAATATGATTTCGGTCATGTGGCCGCCGCGGCTGGCTCGAATAAAGCCAATTCTACAGGTCCAATTTTCAACTACTTTTTCGAGCATATGGGGCCATATGTTGGCAATAACGCCACGAATGTTGGCTTCCAAGTCCCCTAACGTTTCTGGTTTGTTGGAGTAGACGAGCGACTTCACATATCCCCAAAGAAAATAATCCAGTGGTGTCAAATCGCACGATCTTGGTGGCCAATTGACAGGTCCATTCCGCGAAATTATGCGCTCATCGAATGTTTCTTTCAATAAATCAATTGTGACGTGCGCTGTGTGGCATGTAGCGCCGTCTTGTTGGAACAACTCATCCACATTCATGCCATCCAAGTGGGGAACAAAGTAGTCGGTTATCATGGCTCTATACCGGTCTCCATTTATGGTAACTGACTCTCCAGCATTATTTCGGAAGAAGTATGGCCCAATGACTCCACCAGCCCATAGAGCACACCAAACAGTCAGTTTTTGTGGATGTAATGGCGTCTCAAGGGTCTCATGTGGATTCTCTTCACTCCAAATGCGGCAATTTTGCTTGTTGACGTAGCCATTCAACCAAAAATGAGCCTCATCACTGAACAAAATTTTGCGATGAAAATCAGCATCGAGATCAATCTCATTTTCGGCCCATACACCAAAATCACGACGCATTGCATGGTCTCGCGGCTTTAATTCTTGCACAAGCTGGATCTTGTAAGGTCGCAAGCCAAGATCTTTGCGCAAAATCTTCCATAAAGTTGATGGACAAAGCTCCAATTGCTGTGCACGGTGGCGAATCGATTCTTCGGGTCCTCTTCAACACTTTGCTCTACAGCGGCAATTGTTTCTTCGGTGCGCACTGTTCGACGTCGCTGCGGATGCGTATTATCACATAGAGTAAACGTAGTGCGAAAACGATCCATGGTTAACCGAATTAATTGCTCTGATGGACGATTATGTCGACCATAAAATGGACGGAGCTTGCGGTAAACTTCGCGAACTGAACCATTATTTTCGAAATAAATTTGCACGATTTGCAAGCGTTGTTCTTTTGTCAACCTGTTCATGATGAAATGGCAAACCAAACTAAATATTAATCACTTGACAGCTGACAAAATGGCCGCCAGTTAAAAAAGTGATGCCAACATAAAGTTCTATACCTCAATAAAAAACACCCGATACATGTCACATTTCTGCTGAATATTTCTTGAAATTGGAAACCAAGAAAACCTTGTACTTAAACTATGGAAGGAGCAAATTGCAAATTGTTGGTGACACGCCTGAACATATTAATGATTATGGCGTTATAGGTCCACAACTAAACCAAAATGATGTTAGAATTGCAATAATTCGACTAAAAAAAATTCTGCGTGTGCCGATGGTTTGCCAGCTGAGCTTTTAAGGCCGGAGGTGATGAGTTGATAAGGTGTATGTCCCAGCTTATAGAAACCATATGGTTAGAAGAACGAATGACAAACGATTGGAGTCTATTTATTCGCTTCCCAGTGCACAAAAAAGATGGTAAAACCGTATGTGTCAATTATAGAGGCTTCTTTAAATTGCATGTAAGATCCCATCGACCATACAGTGTGAAATTAACGAAATAATTGGAACCTAACAATGTGGCTTTAGACCAGGTAAATATATTGCTGACCAGATGCTCACGCTACGTCTAATCCTGAAGAAGACTCAAGAGTAACAAATAGACACATAAAATCTCTTCGTTGACTACAAAGCTGCTTTTAATAGCCCAATATGAACGAAGTTGTTAAAAGCAATGTCTGAGTTTGGTATCCCTATGAAGCTAATAAGGTTATGTAGGATGGCATGACATTAAATAGGTAAGAGCTTATCGGAGTCATTCATAACTAAACGGGGATTCAGGCAAGATGATTTAATATTGTGTTATAGAAAATCTTGTAAAATGCTGCAGTAATTATAACATAAACAATTTTCAATAGAAAACAAATGCTACTCGCGTTTACATATGACATTAATATCCTGGAACGCACATTGCTCGAGTAGACTGCAGTCTTTTCAAGAATTGAGAATCAAAGTGGGTCTAGTTGTCAATGAATCCAATTCATTTGGACCACATGTGATCGTTAAGATAGTTTCGAGGTTGTTAAAGAATTTCTTTACTTTGGTACCGCCGTTAACATAAAAAAACGACATACGTTTCAAAATCAAACGTAGATTTAAACTTGCCAACCAATGCTATTTTGGCCTAAGCAGCCAACTAAGAAATAAAGCTCTCTGTAAGAACTAAAATTACGCTTTATCTTATATTCTTAAACGAGCAATAATTGTATATATATATATATATATATATATAGAATGACTATCTTGACTAGCTCTAACGATTTTGATAAAATTTGGACAGTGGGTATCTTTTTTGATGTATAGGTCGAAGAAGAAGGGACTTTTTACCCGTTTTTGGGTAAAAACGGGTAAAAAGGGGAAAAAATCGAAAACGCTATATCTCCTTAAATTACGTGAAAACAAACGGACAGGTGTTTGGTACTTTTTTGAAACTATGTCCGATAAGGGGTAAAAAAGGGTGAAAATAGTTTTTTTGGTACCTTTTTAACCCACTCTTATATTATAAACTAAGGAATATAGAATGAAACTTTGTACTGCAATCAATAGATGTGAAAGAAATATTGAACACGTATTTGGTACTTTTTTGATTTTGTGGCCAAAATGTGTAAAAAAGGGATAAACTGATAACTTAACATCTACAAAAGTAATATGAATAGGAAAATTATGTTAACTGCTTTCTAATAAAATGTACCGAATTCAATTGGTACCAAAGAAGCACCAATTATACATATGGAACTTTTTGAAATTAGGGGATAAAAAGGGGAAAAAATTAGTAATGTTATAACTTTAAAACAAATGAATGTTTGTCTGTATGTATGTTCTTTATAGAATAGTAAACTGTGAATTTGATCATGTTGTGCTCTTTAGCAAAGATGTTGCGGATAAGCCGGCGGAGGTTTTTAAGTTGGTAAACCGAATTTCCGACAGGTGGCGCCACTGAAATTTACTAAAAATTAATTAAATCGTAAACTGTACATTTGATCATACTATGATCTTTTGCAAAGTTGTAGCGCATGAGCCGGCGAATGCTTTTTAATTGGTGTGAATAATTTCCGACAGGTGGCGCTACTAAAAATTACTCAAAGTCAATTTAATCGTAAGCTGTTCATATAATCATGCTATAATCTTTACCAATGTTGTTGCACATGAGCCGACGAAGGTTTCTTAGTTGGTATGAAGAAATTTCGACAGGTGGCGCCACTGAAATTTGCTTAAAGTCAATTTAATCGCAAACTGTACATTTAATCATGCTATAATTTTTAGCAAAGTTATTGCGGATAATCCGACGAAGGTTTATTAATTGGAATGACCAAAGTCCGACAGGTGGCGCCACTGAAAATTACTCAAAATGAATTAAATCGTAAACTGTGCATTTGATCAGACTATAAGTGAATTAAATCATAAACTGTGCATTTGATCATGTTATAATCATAAGATCATAAGTTGTTACGCATAAGCAGATGAAGGTCTTAGTGGTATGAACGACTTCAGGCGGCGCCACTGAAAACTACTCAAAATGAATTAAATCGTAAACTGTGCATTTGATCAGACTATAATCTTTAGCAAAGTTTTATGCGCATGAGTCGACGGAGGTTTCTATTGGTATGACCAATTTTCAAAATTATTTAAAATGAGTTAAACTGTAACTGTATAAAATAAAATATATAAAAACTTTAAAATTTGTCTCAAAATGCTCATCATAAAGCCCCGAACGGAATATTATGACACTAGGTCTAAAAGTTTAAAAAATTTGAGCCAAGCGAGCATCGGTTCCAAAGTTTAACCCTTTGACGTATTTCCACGAGTCCGACTCGTGGTACTATTTATGTGCCTAACATGATTATCACGAGTCTGACTCGTTGTGCGACTGTTCTTAAGCATCAAAACCGGTTTGTTTAGTGCAACTTGTGTGCGAACAGTTGGAAGCGAACTTCGTTGCGCAGATTGATACGTCAAGGGGTTAAGAGCCCATTTTGTATTGTGAAAAATGTCGTATTTTTTATTTTTGAGAATTTTCAACCAAAAATAAACGAAAATCCATGAAGTAGTTTTGGAGTTATTCCATTTTTCCCCTATGAAAATTTTAAGGAAATCGAAATTTTTACATTTGACACCGGTGAATTTTTTAATTTAAATTATTTTATATATATGCCGTATAGTGTAAGTAAATTCGATTATATTAAAGCAAAACTGTACTATACAATACTTACGATAAATCATGTCTAATTTTTAAAATTCTTTATTTACAACATAAAATTGTTGGTACATACCTTAGGCGCGTTTTCAGGGACATGAATTTTCAGGGGATAAAGGGAATAACTCCAAAACTACTTCATGGATTTTCGTATTTGAAGTAAAGCTGTGTTAGTTTTCTTTAATATTCCATTATTTCTTCTTGTAAGAATTTTTTATTTTTGGTAGAAATTTTTCAAAAATAAAAAAGATAAAGATAAAGATTTTAAATCTCAAGACTTCAGTTATATCGAACACAAAATCATAATAGCACAAGTTCGCACTTCTTAGTGTAATTGGCATGCAAATTTAAAAAAAAACGTAAAGAAGTTGAATGAAGCATTCACGTTTTTTTTCACATTTCGTCTTCTTCTTCATTCGTTTTTTCATTTGTACCTAAGTCGTTGTTCTACGAAATAGACACCACACTTGGGGGATGAATCCATTGTGCTCTAAATTTTAATTTCGTCACTCCTTATACCACTTAATGACTGCCAAAATTTTGAAGCACGTTTTCGCCACTTTTTAATTATTTTCGAATATTTTATTATTATTTTTCGGCCGCCTCAATGAATTCCAAAAAAAAAATGGATAAGGATTGGTAGATCTTTTAGTTTTGCGCCGTTTAATATATATCTCGTTAATGTGCTCCATATATACGACAGGTGTAAATGAGAAAAACTTGAACGTAAATTTTTCAAAATACCGTTTTTTTATGAAGCACACTCGCAAATAAGCATGAAAATTTAAATAAATTTAAATAAAAAATCATTGTTTTGTAAAATTTTATGAAGATTTTGAAAATCGTGAAATTCGTCCTTTTGATGGTTTTATTACCAAGCTGAGACAAAATTACATAAGCCATGAAAGCTAGAAGGTTTTATCTAAAACAAGTAAGAAAGTGCTATAGTCGGCCAAGCCCGACCATATGATACCCTTCACCACTATGGTAAAAGGTGCATAAAAGGTGTATAAAGACATATATTTGTTAAATTTTGCCGTCGTACAAACATTTTCTCAAAACTTATGTATTTAAACTGTTTTTGTCATTTTTAATTATATGGGGGCTAGGGTCAAATGTGGACCGATTATCTTGAAATTTATTACAGTTTATACAAAAATTATTTAAATTACGAAAAATAAACTCAAAATTCTCATTATCTTCAGATTTATGAGCCTTTTTTATTGGTTTTCGTCTCATTTAGTGCGTTTTGGTTTACATAGGAGTCCAGCCAGCCGGACTTACGGACGGACGGACATCGCTAAATCGACTCAGAAAGTGATTATAAGCCTATTGGTATACTAAAAGGTGGGTCTAAGACAAATATTTCTATGCGTTACATAGATCAGCACAAACTTATAATACCCTTTCCACCTATGCTGGTGAAGGGTATAAAAAGTGAAAGTAAATTGAGTTTGGATCAGATGCAAAATGTGGACTTTTTTAAAAATGAGACAAATAGGGGGTAAACAAAAATTTATACCGCAGTCGATGATGTTTATCGATGGGGTAAATAAACATATGAAACCGGAAATATAACATATAGAGAGGTCGATTGACATTGAAGAAATGTCACGGTACTTTTTTAAATTTATTGGATAAGACAGGGAAAATCAGTGATATTATAGCTTCTAAGCTGAAAGAGATAAAAACAAAAAATAAAATTGCGTTAAGATCAGAAATGAAATAAAAGGATACTTTTCGGTTCTTTTTGAAATTCGTCTCTTTGGGTTATAAAACGCCAAGAAAAAACGCCATATAAAATTGATAATGCAATATATAGAGCAATACCAAGAGCGATGAATTCGGTTCAGATCAACTTTAAATGTAAGGGGACAGGTGTTTAGTACGAAAATGGAACAAAAAGGGAGTAATTTTCTTTGGTATTAACAAAGTAGATTTCCTTGTTATACACAGAGTTTTCGGCACCTTTTGAAAATTTACTCGATTTGGGGATAAAACAGGGTAGAAAGGGGCAAAAACTATTTGTTGGTACTTTTTGTTAACAAATATATATCTTTTAAAACAAAAAACAATAAAACAGAATTTATAATTCAAAATTAAATATTGTTTGTTTAATAAAATAACTGTTTTCTTTCTAGTCTCGCTTATTATGGCACAGGGTTTTTTAGAGAATGTCAAGATATGGACCAATTTTTTAACTGTTTTCTTTAAAGAATAGAGAATTGACTTTACCATAACTTACCCGCTCGTATTAAGACTAATATCTTCATATTCAAAATAAATACCCCAAAAAAGATCTCATTCTTGAATAATTGCTTTTTAATCCTTAATAAAATTTGTGTTTATATTACATTTGTGTAGTTAAATATTTATTACAATAATTTCGCCAATTTATATCGATTTTGTATTTCAATTTCGTAGAATATCCATTATCTATCACTTAAACATTGTCATTATCCTCGAGCTTTTCTTGTTCCTCTTTTAGTAATTGATTCTGCTGGAGATTGTGTAATCTCTGTTTATTCTTTTGTCGGAAAATCTCCTTACTCGCTTCTTTGATGGCTTCATAGATTTTGGCCTGTGACATAATTTGTTTTTGAACATTCTCTACGGCCGGTTCGGCATTGATATCAATCAAATCGGAAAGACCTTCGGAAATGTAATCGTTGCTATTGTATAAAGATTTATCGTCTGTATCGTCGCGTTTGATAATTTTGTATGGGGGATGGGAGGAGGTACGCTTTTTGCCACAACCTTAGATTTGAAAAAAATGTATTATTTGAAATTATGTTATACAATTATATCTGGAATTTAACTACCTGTAAATGCGTTACAAAATGGCCGTTTCTCATATCTCCATTGTATGATGCCACTTAATTTGTGCTGTGGATTGGAATAATAAAAAACAATTGTAATACAATTTATTGGGAAAATTAAAAAATCTAAATAAGTAAGATAATGCTATTTGATGCCCTTCACTACTAAGGCTAAATAAAGACAATATGTATCTATCTGTGCTCGTTTTTTCAAAATTTCAAAGATTTAATAACATTTATGTAACTTCCGGCAGAGGGTGTAATATGAAAGCTAGGGTCAAATTTGGACCTTTTGCTACCAAATTTTTCTTGTAGGTGTATGTTAGGGTATACATATACATTGCTATCATCCTTTTTCATATTTTTATATTTAAACCCTCCTAAAAGTATACAGTAGATTTTTTCAAATATCTTTTCACACAGTGGGGTAAATTTAAAATTTTACAAAGTTAAGTATTTTGTGACAATAAAAGAGTTTATAAAATAAGTGTCACTATACGAAATTTGTATAAATCTGTGAAATGTAATGAAATCTTATCACATCAAAAGAGATTTTTTAAATGGGGGTATCATTTAACTTTTAATATACAGATATTAAAAATATTTTTATTTCAGTTCATTACAAATAGGATCTGGGGCTAAATTACTGCATTCGATATCGATCGACAACTCAGACTTTTAAGCAAATATTGTGAAGTATACTTTAGGGATGTTCAAAGTTACTACGATGCAAATAGTTTATTAAAATTTTGTATCAATTTTGATTTTTTTGTTTTGAAACATATAGTTCAATTAAAACTCTTTTACTATTTGTCATCTTTTGGCAAATAACCACAAAAAAATATAGCAAACTGTGCATATTTTAAATAATTTCGATTATCCTTAAAGTATGCTGTACAAATGTTTTGAAAATATCTAAGATTTCGATCGATATCGAATGCCGTAATTTGGCCCCTGGTTAATGAAATGAAGAAATATTTGGGTCAAATGACGCCCATACTTGCTTTAGAGGCTCCCAATCTTTTATTAAAATTATAATTATCAATCACCATTTTCAAAGAAAATAGCTTAATAATCTTTACTGTTGATACCCATTTCCTCAATATCTATGTCAACAAGCAATAAAATCCAAAAGTTTCTTTAGAACAGCCATTAATCCACAAAAAGTTGTGGTCCGGAACAATCATCGAAGCCTATGAAACGAAAACAGAAGTGCGATTACTCGCAATGGAAACCACTAAAGATAGATGATCCAAAGCCCTTTATGGCGGAAAAGTTAGTTTGCCATACCTTAAAAACAACTTGCCCAATTATAAATTATCATTATAAAACACATAAATAGATTAAGAACAAAATTACCCTTAAGAAGTCTAAACATAAGATTTTTATATGATCAACGATTTTTGATTTATTTACATTTCAATATAAAAAATAATTTTTTGTGCAAAATAAAAAAAATATTTTTTTGTGCAAAATAAAAAAAATATTTTTTAAAAATTCAAAAAAATTGAAAATGTCAAAAACTTATCATCGCACACTGGGATGGTTTAGAATTGGATTAAAATAATTCTGTTGGGCGTATTTAACAAAAATGAATGTTGAAATTGCATAAGTGTTGGGGAGCTGAAGTTTTGGACCTAGAAAGCCTAGATTGTGCTGGGGCGGTACAATCGTACAAAAATATTATAAAAAGATGAAGAATTAAAAAAGCAAATAACACTTTTGGTGGAAAACATGAAAACACCAATAATGTTTGATTTATCTGCATTAAAAATAATAGATTTTGGATTAGAAAAATTATTTATAAATATATTTTAATGAAAATTTGCAAAATTATAAAACTTTTTAAGGAAAAAAAAAAAAATACAAAAACTAAAAACAAATATTTTTAGTAAGACAAATCCCAGAATTTTTTGCTCTAGTTGCTTGGCCACTTTCAGGGCGACAAAGTACTTTTGCAATGTAACTAAAAACACCTTGGTCCATAAAAATTTAGTAATTTTTTTTTACAGCTCGCGTGCTTTCGTAGGAGATATGGATCAAAATTGAAGTTTCCGTAAACAATAGGTCTAATTCTAGAGACTCTGGTACTAAGACCGAATAAACAAGAGGTTATTTTTTTTTTTTATAAACTTTGTGAAGTTTTCTTTCAGAAAATTATAAACATGTTATATGTTCCTTAAGAAATTTTTTAAATAACTAAAAACACCAAAAATACTTTTTATCCAAAAAATTTATTTTAAGCACTTATAACTTTTTACACATCTTGCTCGTAAAATATTTAAATTTCCCAGTAAAAAATATATGGATTAATCCATAATCGAGCAACAAAGAAGTAATGACTTGTTCATCCATTTGGAGTAATAAGCGAGCTATAGAAACTTTTTATTTTGTTTTGTTGTTTATGCCTCGCTTAATACTCCAAATGGATCAATGAGGGATGCATCAGTTCGTTTTTTTTCTTTGGCATAAGAAAAAATATTTTGCTTAAATTAAATTGGAATGGATCAAAAAATAAACAAATACAATTTTTTTACTTTTTTTGTTTCGGTAATTGGTGAATTGGCATTGTCTTTTCTTTGAAACTAATTTGAACTAACTTTTAATTCTAGAGATTTAGAAAAGGAAGCCCTACGCAAAGCCGAAGAAGCTGTCGCACGTAAGGCTAAAGAAGAAGGAAAACTATCAAGGCCGCCAAGGAAGCTGAACAAAAGTAGATAAAATCTACAATAAATTTTAAATTTTGCTCTTACATTTGAGTTTTCTTAATTTTCCAGAGCCCTTGAAGGCACGTTTCCAATATACATAAATAAAAATCAATATTTTCTTATTTTTGTAAAAAATAACCAAATTTGTATTTTATATGAATGTTTACTCCCTTATGCTCCTTTAGGAGACAAAAACGATTACTCCCTCTGTCGTCATTTTCAAGACTAAAGGGAGCACTTAAAAGGAGTAGGGTAGGAGAGGGACCATTTGCCATAGGGGCGCATTTGCCACCACTAATTTTCTTGAAAACTAACTTATCTTTTTTGATACTGTAATCGATTTTATAATTGTTTATCATTGATATTCTATATGTCAAATTTTGACTGCTGTAGCTTTCATATTTAAAACATCAGGCGTTATTTACTGTTTTAGCAGATCCTGAAAAAAAATTTTGCTACAAGTATTTTTGTAATATTTTCCTTAGTTTTTTGTTATCCTAAGAAATTTTTCATTAGTTTAATAAACAATATGACATTGACAACAAATACTTAAAGTTTTTAGCAATAAATCTATTTCTTATGTGAAAAATTGTTCTTTACATCTAAGGACTCTACCTGGGGCACATTTGCCATACATATATAACATAGCTACTCGTCGACATTTTTTTGAGCCCGACATTCGTAATATCCCTAAAAAGGATATCGTATTTGGTTCCAAGGTCCATTCCATCTTCCATCTTAACAATTTTTTTTTAATGTTGATATGTCACAGTACAAAGTTAACAGAGGCCCAATAGCTTAAATTTTTATCTCTGAATTTTTTACTGTTTTGTTTAATTTATCCATGTGAAATGAACTTGAATTAATTTTTTGGTTTGTTTGTTTTGTATATTAAAGCTTTATAACAATAAAAATTTACATTATTACAACAATTTTTTGGCGACATGAAATAACCCCCAATGAAATAACGCCCAATTACGAAAATGAAATAAACCCCAATTATATTAGCAACAAAAAAAGAAATAAATTCTAGGAAATAAGATATGAAAAAACACCCAATTTTTGGCGAAATAATACCTAATTTTAACGAAATAACACCCAATTTTAGAAATCACTTTAAAAATTTTTACTAAAATTAAGTTAGAATAGGAAATAAACCCCAATGAAATAATCCCCAAAAAAAATGAAATAAGACCCAAAAAATAAGTTTTATTTTTTAAATTGTTTTTTTACAAAAATACTTGCATTGTTTGCCGACATACAGGGTCAGTCAATGCTTCATCATTTGGAACGCGATTTGCAGCAGTTGTAAAATGCATGTACTGCAAACCAAAGGCAAAAGCTTTGGATAAACGCTTCTTACTTCTTGAGGAATCTGTCCCGATCTTCTTCCAAATATTAAAAATCTTCGAACATGACCTCGCCAGTTTTCATTTCAATACGAGTTTTGTTTGTAGGGAACATCATTCTATTAAAAAATGGGAAAAGCGCCGCAGGCAAAAATTTAGTTTTGTAAAAAAATGGCTGTGAAAACTGTTTTTTGTATAAAAAAAATCGCGCGATTTTTTTTTTTTACAAAAAACAGTTTTCACAGCCATTTTTTTACAAAACTAAATTTTTGCCTGCGGCGCCGTTTGTTCTATACGCCAATTTAGGTTTATACACTCTTATTTTATTTTGCGAACAGGCTTGAATTCTTCATAGTGTTTTTGGCTTCCATGATTGTGTTCGTAGCGGCGTATTTCGATAAAATAAAAATAATATATAACAAATATAAAATGTTATAAATTGATTTTTTTGTGTAAACGACTCGCCTACCGAATACATAAATTTACAATACTATTAATACGGCTACCACTAATAATTTCGAATTTAATTTATGATTTTTAATTGATCTTTACTACTCAAAAGTCATTAACGGAGTAATAATTTTCAGCAAAATATTTTCATTAACATCAAAAATACTTTAATACAAAACGGCAAAAATTCTTCCCAAAAAATTTTAAGAATGTTTAGAATTCAGAAAAATCTTCAAAACATCATTTTCATGAAAATGAAATAAACTCCAAAAAAAAATGAAATAAAGTCCAAATTAAATTTACATGAAATAAATCCCAATTAAAATAATATTTTTTTCTGGAATAGCTTCATAACGAAATAAATCCAATCCCAATTTATAGTGAAATAAAACCCAATAAACGTGAAATTATCCCCAATTTTCATTTTTCAATTTTTATTGGGGTTTACTTCATTTTCGTAATTGGGCGTTATTTCATTGGGGGTTATTTCATGTCGCCCAATTTTTTTACTTCTTTTTTGTACCCAACTTATTGGCAAATGTGCCCCATGGGTGGGGCACATTGGCCACTTTTAGTTAATTTGCTATTTTTTAAATTTAATACATAAAGAAAAGTCGTAGGCAATCTGAACCAACACATTTTAAAGCTAACATATATAGGTACCTATGAAGAACAAAAAAATTGTGATAACTCTCCCGGTAGGAAACCTAGAGCACTTAAAAAAAAAAGGTGGCAAATGCTCCCCCTTCTACCCTACTCGTGTCTGCGGACATGCTGCATTAAAAATCCTATGAGTTTCGGAGTTTTATGGAGTAATCCATTACTCGCAAAGGAGCGCTCCGAGAGTACTCTTTGGATGATCCTTTTTTTTACTGGGTTTTTTATTTTTTAGAAAACTATAAATCAAAACAATCTGTTTATATATCGATCAGATATTAGTAAAAAATCTGTACAGTATGGGACAAAAATTGAAAATTTTATTTATTGAAGATAGCGTAGGCATGTAGCAATGCAGATCTTGACCTATATTTTTGTTATATAGTATGATTTTTCAAACCGGTAGGGAAATAACAATTATATATCGCTTTAAGTGGTTTATGAGTCCAAGGTGCACTACTTTGGGGACCGATTGTGCCGCCCCAGTACTATTTGGATTTTCAGGTTTAAAACTTAAGCTCCCCAACACTTCTGCTTCACTTTAAATCCGCCCAACGATTTAGAAGTTACAGAATTATTTCCATTCTATTTTTAAACCATCCCACTGTGCAGACTGATGTGGTTTGTGGTCCGGAAATATCATCGAAACCTATTATTTCGAGAAATGGAAGTGCGATTACGGCCAATGGAAGATGATCCAAAGACTTTCAAGAAGATAAAAAGATTAAAAGCAAAAATTACATTTATATTAAACTATTTTGTTTTGGTTTAAATAGACCCGAAATGTAAAATATTTTCATCGATTTTTTTTAATTTATTTTTAAAATTTGTTATTTTAGAAATGGTGTTCTAGTCAATTTGCTATACCTAAAAACAACTTGCCCAGTTTCATTATTAAATACGTAAATAGATAAAGAACAAAATTGCCATTAAGGAGTCAAAATTGTATAATATAAGATTCGGCTGTGCCGAATCTTTTATACCCACCATCAAATTGTGTTAAATTTAAAAACAAATCTAGAGGGTGCGGCTAATTCAAAATGTGGACCAAATTCGAAAAAAAAATTATTGCGTTAGTTGGTATTGTTGGTAAAATCTTTGGACTAACTTCGGTTGCGTAGCCTTATAGTTCAACATATCTTACATATCTACGAGGGTGAAGCTAATTCAAAATGTGGACTAAGTTCGAAAAAAATATTATTATAATATTTTGTTAGGAGTTCCTAAAGCATCCAACGTATATAAATTCTGGACTTAACATAGATTAATAGCTATCTAACTTCGTAGGTACAATCTTAATGAAAAGGGGATGTTATATATAAAAGATCTATAGTTAAATGGTGACCGATTGTCACAAAATTTTATACACTGCCATGTTTTTATAAAGCTTATAAATTTAGTGGCCATAGCTCTTATAGTTTATAATTTAATAGCTTTTTACTGGCCTTAGTGGCATTTTAGTGGTTTCATGAAGTGGTTTTTATATGAAAGCTATAGTCAAATATGGACAGATAGATAGATATGGACCATTAGTTGCATAAAACTTCTCTGTTCTAAATAAAGTTGTCATATCAATTACAATTGGATTTAAATCGTTTATCAGCATTAATGTGATTCCCGGGGTGGGGTTATATGGGAGCTCTAACTAAATGTGAACTGATTTCGCCCATTTTCAATACACAATATATCGAAGATAATTTTGTAAAATGTTGTCTCTCTAGCTCTTTTCTTCTATTCATTTGAATTAAATCAGGAAAATTATTCTCTAAATTTGTTAAGGCTATTCTTAATACATATTTTATTTTTTAATATTTTAATTTAAAACAAATTTTTAGTAATTTATTTAGATTTTTATTTTAAAATTTTTCAATTTTAAATAACATTAATTTTTCTTACATTAGCCATGTTTAGTTCATTTTCAGCACCGAAACACAAGTTAGCACTTAAAAGCCATAATAATAAGCAGAGTTTTAATGCCATCATTTTCAAAGGAATTTTTTCTTCAATGAAGTTTTTTTTCTGTAATATAATTTTATTAGAAGTTTTCTTAATTTTTATACAAATTCTTTTTTTTTTGTATTTGTTTTTTTTTAATTTCACTTCCGTTTTACAACTTGAAATCTTGACAGCAAGAACCGTTATGTCCAACGTTTAGCGTTCGATTGACGCTTAAGTATGACAATCAGTGCATCTTAAAGTTTGATTTGAACGCAGATAAATACACAAACATGCTGATAAATGATATTGTAACTACAATCTTACTTAAGATATATGTTGGGTATACACTAAGAGAAAAAATTATAGGTAACTTCTTAAGAGTAAATTAACTACTATAGATTTAGGGCTCCATGCGTTTGTAGGTTTAGGTTAGTGTAAAATTCCGGCAATAAGACTAACTTCGACTATGAAACCCATTACAAAAGAAGCTACAAAAAATTTTCTAATTGGCTTACTAAATGGTCTAAATGGACGTACTAAGTCGACCAGATTTATCTTGGTTATCCTTCATCTCAACTGTGGACACTGTCCTCCTGGTGGTATAACCCGTCAAACTAAGTTAATGTAGTGAGCTAACATGCGTCGCCTTTTCTTCTATTAGAACCATACAATAAATAAGAAAAGCTATAGTCGTTCAAGCCCGTCTTCACTTCTAAGGTCAAATATGGACCAACATTTTAACAACTTTTCCTTAAGTCTTGAGACATATATATACTCATATGTGCTATTTTTTTAACAATTTCGAGATTTTAGTAGATTTATGTCATTTCCGGCTGAGGACTGGATATGGGAGCTTTGGTCAATTGAAGATCAATTGTTACCAAATTTGGGTTATCTGTTTAAATTTAAAAAAAATTTATCCGTGGAAAGTTTTAGCAATAAAATACATTTATCTTTAGATTTATAAGCGTTTTTGTGCTTTCATGGGTATTTAAAACACTTTCGAGAATGTGTCTTGTATGGGAGATATGGTCAAATACATATAAACCGATCCTTAGGTACACTAATATCGCTTACCATAAGCAATATTTATGTTGAATATTATTAAAAAACAATAATAAATTTGTGGCTATAAAGGTCCAAAAACTCTTTTCCGATAAGGCATCCCTATAGGAGGTGCTTAAAATAGTAATCCGATTTTGCTTAAAGAGTATAATAAAATTTCTTAAAAAGGTTTATCAAAAATTTTGAGACATCAAACATTTAATTAAAAAGTTTTACTGTAGTGTATTGCACTAAGATCCCAATTTATTACAATTATTTATTATAATAAATAGTTTTTGATAAAACCAAAAAATGTTGGTGGGGAAATTTCACATATCTTTGAAGTTACGTACTTTTATAACAAGCTTACATGGATGTCCGCCTACCCAGCGAGCCGGACGGACATCGTTAAGAGATTTTGAGTCGATCGTATAAAAGGTGGGTCTCAGGCCGATATTTCTATGCGTTACAAACATCAGCACAAACCAAGTATACCCTTTCCACCTATGGTGGTGAAGGGTATAAATATGGGTTAGAATGTCGGGCTTGAAATCCACTTCTGGAAAAAAATAATTACTATGAAAAAGCTAAGATTAGAATAAAAACGGCCCCCCTAATGTTGAAAGAGGACGTCCAAAACTTTGATGGAAAGGCCAAGTAGAGGAAAATTATCAACTATGCCCACAAGATCAAAGCGTATGGAATTTCAAAATGTGCTCAGCCTTTGACCTTAACAGTAACTGGCTTCCGCCGTTGAACACTTTAAAAAACATTATATCTATGTACGTCAGCTAGCTAGTAAGGTCTACAAAGAGACAAGAGCCCGGAGTTGTTCCCCTAATGGACAGGGCAAGCACAGAGAAGATGCTTATTAACTCATTCTGCTCGTTAGCAAACTGCAAGTTTTAAATCAGACAGTGTCCTGTGATGTACAGTCTTCCTGGACCCTTTCGAGAATCTTGCGGTACGTAAATTTCTAAATATTCCTCTATCTGATAGAAAAACAGCCATGGTATAGCAGGTTAGTCATCCGCCTAGCATACCGGAGGTCCCAAGTTCAATCCCGGCCAGACCCATTTAAAAAAAAAAATAAATTTTCAAAATAGCGGCGGTTCACCTCATAACTCAGCTAGCCACTGTTTATTGAGTATTAGGCTATGTTAAACTTCTCTAACTAATGCATTTGCCGTTCGGAGACGGCGTCAAAATGTAGGTCCCTTTCAATGAGACTAAAATAGAATCGGATGCAGCTCATTGTCTATTAGAAGTACTTCTTGATTCAATTGTAATGTTGTCGGAGAATTCCTGTTTCCCAATTCCCCTATTATGCACGTATGATTCAATTTTGGCCTTATTAGAACAATCTATGATGTTCTTGATGAACTCTTCTCTCGTCCAGTAATACTCCAAGGAGTGGCATAATCCGAAAAAGATTTTCTCGTTAAACAAAACAAATTCATTAATTAGGATTTACCAAAAGTCTATTATTATTACCATTACTATTACACTGTGCTAGTTGAAAAAATCGACAAAATGGAGACCTAGTTCTTAAAGATATTTCGAGTTCGTTGAATTCAATGGTGCTAACCATTGAATTCAACGTTGTTTTTTGAATAATGTTTGATAACTTCGGACTGTTTTGTGTATTTTCGTTAGAGAACAACATTTAATTTTTTTGACAAATTTGCCTTATTTCAATATATTTGAGATACAGTCTACTTTTCAGAACTTCTAATAATGCCAAATACTAATACACCAATACCTTATGTTGTTACTGTGTAATCGCGTACTTTTAGCCGATTATTTATTGAGCACCCCGAGAGAAACAAGGCGAAAAGGAGGATTGTTCACATGCTGATGCTAAAACAATTGGCGAGTGGGAGTCGAATTCTTGACAGGTATCATAAATCTGTCTATGACCAGCCTCACTATACCCGATGTCTAGAAAGTGGGTAGAGTGATCACAATATTAAAACCTGGGAAACCCACGAATGTGGGATCTTCGTACAGACCAAAATCCCTCCTGTGTCCAGTCGCGAAAACACTCGAGGATCCACTCCTACCCCAGCTGACCAGCCAACTACCAGCAGCTAGCCACCAGCATGGGTTCCGCAAAATGCACAGCATTAACAGCCATAACCATTTGGATCGCACAAGGCTTAAACCAGCAGAGGCCTTGTGAAAGAACTGTCCTTGTGGTGCTTGACTTGTCAAAAGCCTATGACACGGTAAGCCACGCCACCCTCTTCCAGGACATTCTACTGTCCACAATGCCTACAGATTTCAAGAAATGGATAGTAAATTATCTGAGTGGTTGTCAGTCGTTCGTAGAGTTTAGAGACCAGCGCTCAAAACACCATGCAATCAAACAGGGAGCTCCTAAGGGCGGAGTCCTGTCGACACTCTAGTTTAACTTCTACCTCTCTAAACTCTCAGCTCCACCACAAGGCGTTGAAGTGATATAATATGCGGACGACTGCACGATAATGGCAACCGGCCATAATGTGGATCGTTATCTCGGTATCATCCACAATTTCTTTACTGAACGTAACCTGAAGATACAACCAACTAAATCATCAGCGACCCTATTTACCACCTGGACAAAAGAAGTAAGCCTACAACTTGGCGTCGAGATCGACGGTGTACCAAATCCGACAGTGAACCAGCCGAAAATCCTGGGAGACACTTGACAGCCTTTTTACTTCGTCAGCACGTAGCACAACTGTCGCTCATAAATTGCGATGTAGAAACAAGGTCCTTAAAGCACAAATTATGCTGCTCCAGTGTGGTCAGCGTCGTTAAGTGATACTCAGTGGACAAATATTCAATGCTGCCCAAAGCAGCCTTAAGAACTATAACAGGCTGCCTACAAATTACCTCACCACTTCATCTTCATGAGGAAACAAAGATCCTTTCAGTAAAGGAACACAACATTATGCTATCTCAGCAGTTCCTTTTGGGATGTCATTGGAGAAATCATACAAACTTTAACATCACACAGCATCTACCCGAGGTATGGCAGCAAATATCTTCGCGTGTATGAGGATAGCACACGAATATATGTACTTGATCTATTAGATCATGCGCCAACCCTGCTTCACTTAGTCCTGAGGATTTGTGGACTCATACAGTAAAAGTAGCCTTGACCTCCAAAACAAATTTATAAAATTGCAAATGTTACTAGCTGTTACAACAAAAACAACACCAATACCTTACTTTTTGTCGGGGCTACGTTCCAAAAAAAAAAAAAAAAACAATGCGCATAGTGAATTAAGATTTTCTTTGCTATAGAAAATCTTAGTTCACTTTGCAAAGATCAAAGATAGGTTCCAGGGTTTCGAAAATACTTTTTTTCAAAAGAAATTTGAATAAAGTGATCATTTAAAGTCCAGCAAACACCAACAAAAAATTATTTTTACACATAAAATTCATGTTGGCATGACATGTAACACGAATTTTCGCACTTTATTAAATAAAAATAACGACTTACAGTCATAAACCCATTTATGTATATGACTGTAAGTCGTTTGTTAGTTTTCCATAACAGATCTTGGAAAATATAAGCCATAAAAATGGTGTCTAGTAGCCTAGCATGGCTTAAGAATTGTAAGAACTATATCAGGTCAGTAGCAGAGGGTTAAAATAAAAAATTAATATTAATCACTGCCTGAGGTGTTTCACAGAAAATTGGAATAAAATATGCTGAACACCTTTTTTAATGTAACAAAAGTTTAAAAAGTTAAAGGCTCGAACCCAAGACAGCGCAATATCGAAAATCTAACGAAACAGTGAAAATGAGTACTAATTAAGCAGAGACGCAACTTCGAAAATAACGCAAAACGAAACGATGCAAAGCGAGGTATTGGTGTATAAAGGTTTAGTTTATACTTCCCAAAAACTCAATAAACTATGACTTCATTACATATTTTAAGAAATTTTATTTTATTATTTTCTAAAGTTTACGTCTGATTAACGTAAGTAGTAATCATACGCTCCGATTAAGAGAACTATCTTCCAACTATACTATCTCTTTTTCTCAGTGTATTTAAACAGATTTTTCGCTAATCAAATATTTGAAATGTTTCGTACATATTTCGCTGCAGTGGCACAATATAAGTATTTGCGTTGCCCTTTTGTTGGTTAACATTGGCTCCTGCTGCGTTTCTAAAGTGTTTTGGTGGTCGGTCACTTTGGTTGGTGGTAATTGCTTTTTGTGTTTTAACTAAAATAACTTTTTGCTTCTCGATTCTTTGATATTAAAGATGATTTTGGTAAATCTTTATGTTTCACAAGTCAACAGTTTGTTAGGTCAAGCTTTAATTTTGTTTGAATTTAATAAGTTATTATGAATTAAACACAATATTATTTAAATAAGAAAAGTTATGTATATTTATTTGATCATAATTGCTTAATTCAATAAATATTGAGGTAATTAAATGATTAAATAAGTACCACTTGGTTTTGATAAGGAGTTAATTGAAGACATAATATGTAACTAAGTTAATATAAGTTAATATGAGGCTCCTAAGTATAAATTGCCGTCAGTCACTGAGGGTTAAGTAAGTTTAGACGAAAAACCTTTCGTTTAATACTTGACCAAGAAAGTAAGTAGACTTTCTTTCAGAATTATTCAGAAAAAATCTCACTGCCTGTCAACTGCTGAAAGGTTTAAAGCTAGTGGTCACACATGGCTGAAGTTGTCAAAAGAAGCACTCTACTGTCGCAATGTTAATTGGTTTTTGGACTGTATTGAACTCATCGATTTTGGAAAGAATGGTTCTAGCTCAGTTCTAGTTTAGCTCTAGTTCAGTTCTAGTTCAGTTCTTGTTCAGTTCTGGTTCAGTTCTAGTTCAGTTCTAGTTCAGTTCTAGTTTAGCTCTAATTTAGTTCTAGTTCAGTTTTAGTTAAGTTCTAGTTCAGTTCTAGTTCAGTTCTATTTCAGTTCTAGTTCAGTTCTAGTTCAGTTCTAGTTCAGTTCTAGTTCAGTTCTACTTCAGTTCTAGTTCAGTTCTAGTTCAGTTCTAGTTCAGTTCTAGTTCAGTTCTAGTTCAGTTCTAGTTCAGTTTTAGTTCAGTTCAGTTCAGTTCTAGTTCAGTTCTAGTTCAGTTCTAGTTCAGTTCTAGTTCAGTTCTAGTTCAGTTCTAGTTCAGTTCTAGTTCAGTTCTAGTTCAGTTCTAGTTCAGTTCTAGTTCAGTTCTAGTTCAGTTCTAGTTCAGTTCTAGTTCAGTTCTAGTTCAGTTCTAGTTCAGTTCCAGTTCAGTTCTAGTTCAGTTCTTGTTCAGTTCTGGTTCAGTTCTAGTTCAGTTCTAGTTTAGCTCTAATTTAGTTCTAGTTCAGTTTTAGTTAAGTTCTAGTTCAGTTTTAGTTAAGTTCTAGTTCAGTTCTAGTTCAGTTCTATTTCAGTTCTAGTTCAGTTCTAGTTCAGTTCTAGTTCAGTTCTAGTTCAGTTCTAGTTCAGTTCTAGTTCAGTTCTAGTTCAGTTCTAGTTCAGTTCTAGTTCAGTTCTAGTTCAGTTCTAGTTCAGTTCTAGTTCAGTTCTAGTTCAGTTCTAGTTCAGTTCTAGTTCAGCTCTAGTTCAGTTCTAGTTCAGTTCTAGTTCAGTTCTATTTCAGTTCTAGTTCAGTTCTAGTTCAGTTCTAGTTCAGGTCTAGTTCAGTTTTAGTTCAGTTCTAGTTCAGTTCTAGTTCTAGTTCAGTTCTAGTTCAGTTCTAGTTCAGTTCTAGTTCAGTTCTAGTTCAGTTCAGTTCTTGTTCACTTCTAGTTTAGCTCTAATTCAGTTCTAGTTCAGTAATAGTTTTAGTACAGTTATAGTTCAGTTCAGTTATAGTTCTAGTTCAGTTCTAGTTCAGTTCTATTTCAGTTCTAGTTCAGTTCTAGTTCAGTTTTAAGTTAGTTCTAGTTCAAAGTAGAATCCGAAAGCTTTCTAAAGCTGAAAATACACATACATACATATTTATTTTGTGTAAAATTCGAATGGGTTTTATTAGGTTTTCATATGTAGATTATGTAAGCCCAGACTTATCTTGGTTATCCTTCATCTTACTGGGACACTGACCTTCCCGTGGTATCACCCGGGTACCTACGTTAACACCCGTTAATGTAGTTCGTTTACATGTGTCGCTAGTTCTCCCATAAGAATGATAAAAAAAAACATTAATTAAATGGCCTCCACGACTTCTTTTGCAGCACTTTTTCCACTAAATCAAGCTGTATGTCATTGATTGATTATGAAATAGTCTAATGGTGTTAAATCACAACTTCATGGAGGCCATTCAATAACACAAATTTCCAGAATCGAATCTCCAAACTTTTCTCGCAATATTTCAATTGTAGCATTTGCCCCGTTATCATCGATCTATACCGCTCTTCATTGACAGTAACGGTGTTATCAGCTTCATTTCAAAAGAAGTAGGGACTGATGGAAAACTCGCCTTCGCATATTATCCAATTTGATAGATTTTCTTCTACTTGGTCCTTTCATCGAAGTTTCCGTCGAACACTTTTTCCTGCTGGAGTATTTTCATCCATTCGCACAACATGCCCTAGCCAATGCAACCGCTGTTGTTTAATGCGTTTTACTATGTCAATGTTAGCGTATAACTTATACAGCTCATGATTAATTCGATGTCGATGTTCATGTTGTTCATGATGTTCTTCGTAGAATTTTCGTCTCAAACATTCCAAGGATAGCTTTATCTGCCTGTGCAAGTGCCCATGATTCAGCACCATACAATAACAAGGGTAGTATACGCGTTTTATAGAGCCTAATTTTAGTTTTTAAAGAGAGGACTTTATTTCTTAGCTATTTGCTTAGACCAAAATATCATCGATTGACAAGTATGATTCTACGTTAAATTTCGACGTTTACATTGTTGTTGATGTTCTCAGCAGTACCAAGGTATACAAAGTCTTTTACAACCTCGAAGCTTTAGTTTTCAATGGACACATGTGATCCAATTCTGTCTGCCTGTAGAAACCATCAGATTTGTTTTTGTTTCATTGACAGCAATTTCCATTTTGTTTGATTCCTTCTAGATACTGGAAAAGGCGGCAGTTACTTCGCGCAAAGTGCGTCCCAGAATATCAATGTCATCGGCAAACATGAGTAGCATATGTTTTCTATTGAAAATTGTACCGGTTGTATTAACTACTGCATCTCGCAAGATTTTCTCTAACACAATATGCGAAACTACCCAAAACAGTCCGAAGTTGTCAGTAATTACTCAAAAAACAACAATTTGTATTGAAAAATTTGTACGGGATACCGATCTCAGACATTGATTCAAACACCTTCTTCCATATTGAGTTGTCAAAAGCTGCAAAGAGATGATACATATCGATTTGTTTCTCTTGGGTCTTCTCCAGGATTTGACGTAGAGTAAAGGTCTGGACAGTGGTTGATTTACCTGGTCTAAAGCCACATTGGTACGTCCCTATTATTTCGTTTACTTTGGGCCTTAACCTTTCTCACAGTATGGTCGATAGAGTCTTTTATGCAATTGAGAAGAGGCTTATTCATAACCATCTGGTGCTTATTTTTTTTTTTTTTTGGTAAAATGTACGTATCTTTCTTTTTTTCTGAAGGAAAAAAACTTCTTCCTTCTTTTACTCTCGATATCTTTCTAAAGATCCACGAGTAGCTGCTGACTGCAGAGTTTCCCTATAGGCCGCATTTTTCTCAGCAGTGGAGTTGCGGCACTCCTTGTCGTACCAAGAGTTTTTAAGATGAGGGATTTGGTACCCTATTACGGTTTTGCAGCAGACTTCATGGAGTTGACAATATGTTGAAATACCCAGTTATTCTCTCTTAGTAATTGAATTGCTCGTTTGGAGTAATCAATAGCAGTTTGCTGAGACTCGAGTTTTTTTACGTCATACTTATTTTACATTTTTACTATTTGCTCCTCGATGTGTTCTGACCTTGACTACAACAAGGTAATGATCGGAGCCCATGTTAGCTCCTCGCATGGAACGCACATCCAACACACTTGATGAGTGTCTTCCTTCAACTACAATAAAGTCTATTTGATTTTTTGATCCGGAGACACCCATATCGCAAGCCGCCGCAAAGGAGATTGACCTCATACCATTGTCAGTTGTTGCGCTGTGCAGTTGACGCTGATTGGTCCATACATTTTTTGTAGAATCTACCTCTAAAAAACTTCAAGAATAGCTTGTGCAAGCGCTTTTAGTACGACATTCACGCTATAACCATTAACTGTAGAACGGGCCGTCCGCCCGTTAGTCTGACTTTCAATGTAAAGTTGTAATCAAAACATTTATAAATCAATGCTAACTGTTATTTCGGGTAGCTTCTATAGGACTGCCTTCATTTTAATGAAATAAAAAGTTAAAAGTGTATGTTAAGCAACTAAATGAACTGGAATCGATAGAATGCAAAATTTTACCTAAAACGCCTGTGGTGTTAGAGAAATTTATGAACGACCTTGCTGTGAGAAAATAATTGAGATTTAATATTAAGATTAAGGAAAATCACACCTAAACTGCCTGGGGTTTAACGACCTTTATTTCGAAACATATTTTGTTATTGGTTGTCTTTTTTATTTAGTATAAATAATAATATTGAATACTTACTTAGCATAACTTTGTATTCCATACGGAGTTATTTGTAATTAATCTTAATTAATCACCCTTATCGAGTCAAACTCTCTTAGCAGTCACTTAAAAGGTGTCATTGGCCATTAGACTCAGTGGGATATTCAAGCATTGCCCATAACCTTGAATTTGCTGAATTGCTAACTTATTACAAAATGAAATAATTAACATTTATGGTATGTATTTGTTATTGTAAAGAATACAATTTTTATAAATTCATATTTCTTTAATAATTATTTTCTTCATTAATAATTAAAATCATTTTGATCCTAACGATCAAATTAATGTGTTAATGTATACATGAAATAATTATAATTACAAAATGACATAGTGTTTTATAAATCTCTCTAAGAATATAAAAAAAAGCTTCAACAAGTTCCTGTATAACTTAGAACTTAAATTTAGAGCTGTCAAGCTAAACAACAGCTTCACTGTTACGTTTTAAAAGTATTAAATTGATAATGTCTTTGCTAAATAAGGGGATACTATCATTTCTTTGAAATTAATTTAATTTTTAGTAAGAATTTGAATTTGTTATCTTAATCCTTGGCATCTACAATTTCGAATTGTAAATCAAATTGTTGATCAAAACCAATCAAACAATCTGACATTAGATAAAGGGTCAGCAGCAAACGACCTTTGCGCGGTGGACATTGGAAAGTAATGCGATTGGAAGCCTTTAAGCCACGTATATTAATGCGTTTCATGGCTAAAAGCTCATCGGTGCCCTGAGATCCCAGAGTTAAGAACCATGCCTCATTTTTACCCTTGGGGTATTTGGGGCAATGAATGGCAGTGCTTTGGTAACGGTTGGCATTCAAGCGTTTCATATTAATGCAAAGTACATAGTCCTATAAAACAAGAGGAATTTAATTAATGTTTATAAATATTTTTTCTACCAGAATCTTACCTCATTAGGATGTATCTTGGTCCAAATATTAGTTTTATTATCTGTGGCTATTTCTCTTACATCTTCCATTTGCTCGTAGTTTCTACCCTGTATAGAAATATTGACCGTTATTTCTGGTAGATTTTGTATAACCTTGTAGATTTGTTCAATTTCTGGTTCTTCGAACATGTCTCTTAATGGTCCAGCCAATTTTTCATAATCATTACGACAAATCTCTTTTAGAGCCGGCAAAGTTAGATGCTCATAATTGTGTTGAATTTTGTAGAAAAGATGGACATTAGTGGTGGTTACATGAGGCAGTGTAATGAATTCACTTTCATCGAACCATCTTGCTTGTATGACGCTTTGCATTAGTTGTTGTACTTTAAGAGTGGTTGAGAGCCATCCACGCTCAGCTGTATAATCCACCATGGCCTTGGAAAAAAATTGGGTTTAATTAAAATTTGTTATCAGAAGAAATTCCAGACTTGTTCAAATTCATTAATTTTACACCATTTTCAATTATATATCAGAATACTCCAATTATATTCAGAAATTTTAAATTATATTTCAGAACTTTACAACTATCAGCCATGTCACAGAGCTCAATTCCGGAAGTAGTATGAATTCCATAATATAAAATCCATATTTTGCTTCTATAGAAAAAGTAAAACGAATGTTGATATTTGTTGGACACAATAATTCTTATTTATTCTATCCCTCAAATAAGATATAATGTGTGGTTTTCGCTCTTTCTAGAATTAGGGATAATCCGCCTAAACAACCATCAAAACGCGTCGTGGTTTCCCCACCAACTTTTTTGGTTTTATCAAAAAACTATTTATTACAATAATAAATAATTGTAATAATATGGGATCTTAGTGCAATACACTACAGTAAAACTTTTTAATTAAATTTTTTTACGTTATACTTTGTTTCTTCAAATTTGAATAATCCAGTATGTGATGGAAATCGATCGATTTCAAATATATTTTTCAGATAATTTTCCCCATTTCAATAAATAATTCAAACCTGATGAAATATAAGATATCAGTCAAAATGATTAAAGTCCAAATTTTCATTTTTATTTGGGAAATAACCGAAAATTATCTCAGAAGTCGATGGCTTTGAAAACGATCGATTTCCATTACATACCGGAATTTCTTCAATTAAATAAATTTTTCTGAATCTATAAAACCTAAAACCATTTCGATCGGAATTCAACTACGGAATGGTTTTAATTCCAAACGGAATTTGTGACATGCCTGTGTATTTAATGGTTTAGAACTGGTAAATCCAGAATGACTAGAGGTTTCTAATTTCATTTCTAACTCACCTGCATTACACGTGTAGCATTATCCAAAGCCGATTTGGTATCAGTAAGATAATCAGAATTTGGCAAACCCAATCTCGAAAAGTGAGCCTGAAGTAAAAGGAATGTCTTGGTATAAGGCGAATCCCAGGAGGGAGAACGTGGACGAAAACGACAAAGTTCAGCCAATTCCCTAGTCAAGAGAAAATGTTAACAATAAAATAAAATCACTAAAAAAATTTAAAAAAATATTTACTCATTGTGTTTATCTTCATTATGACGCACTGGCTGTTGGTCGAACTCATATGAATCGGCTATGGCCAATAGTAGATCTGTGGTCGACATCTGGGCCTCTAAATCGTCTAGGAAATGTTTCATTGTACGATACGACAAGTAATAGAAAGAAGAAATACGCCCCAAAAATGTGGGTATTAAAATATGTTCCTTTTGTACCAAACAAGCGGCTGCTTCTAATTCATAAATAACTTTCTCCACCAGCGAAGAAAGGAAGGCATTTAGTTGTGTAGGTTCTAGACCATCTAAATTGTAATAGGTAGGATTCCTCATCAAGCGTCTAAAGAAATAGGTCCAAGTAAGATAATCTAAGGCAGCCTGTTTCGTTTGTACAGTACCAGCTACGATCTCAGCATTGATGTGTTCAGGAAGGACTTCCAATAAACTTGATTCCACAGGGAAGGGATCGTATAAGAATTTTTTATAAAAGTTCTTTTTAACATCATGAACCAAGACAACAGCTACGCCCTCATTATCGAACTGGGGACGTCCAGCACGACCCATCATTTGCAAAACATCCGTAATAGGCATATCGACATATTTTTTAACTTTACCATCAAAATATTCAGTTCCCTTGATGACCACTAAGTGAGCGGGTAAATTGACACCCCAAGCCAAAGTAGCTGTAGCTATTAGAACTTGAATTTTACGATTAAGGAAGAGCTCTTCACAAACTTTACGATCTTGTTCCTGGAGACCAGCATGATGTAAACCTATACCAAAAGCTAAACAGAATTTCAAATTGGAATCTTTAATGTCTTGGAGAATTTGTTGCATTTCATGTTCTTCCATATGCAAGAATTGTTTGGGATTTTCATCTCCTGCCACATAAGTAATGAGATCTAAAGCTGTCAATCTGGTTTGTCTTCTGGAGGAAACGAATACAATAGCCGGATCGGCTGGTGAGTAAGAGCGTATAGCTTGGAATGTAGGACGATTCATGGTAGCCATGCGAGGACAATAGTGTTTGCCTGTAACGGATTTTTTCTTTTTTTTATTTTATATTTTTGATATTTTCAAAACTAACCTGAAAATCCATTTATATGCACTTGCAAAGGTACTGGTCTCACCGAGGGTTTAAAGTTATACAAGCCCATTTGTTTAATACCCAACCAATTGGCCAAATCTTGAGCATTAGCCAAAGCTGTTGACAATCCCACAATACGTATACTGCGTCCTGTATGTGAGGTAATGAAATTTGTACGCGACACTATAACTTCTATCACAGGACCACGATCTTCGCCCAGCAAATGTATTTCATCGATAACAATTAAAGCCACATCTTGCACATATTCCCTCGTCTGCCACGAACGACTGATACCATCCCATTTTTCGGGTGTAGTGACAATCAATTGCGACTCTCTTATAGCCTGTATATCTGGCGTTGTATCACCAGTCAATTCAACAACTTTTTTACGTAAAGGACCAGCCTCAAAACGTTTTTTCCAATCACTTATACGTTCCTTGACCAAAGCCTTTAAAGGAGCTATATACACTACTTTGGCTTTGGGAGTTTTGTTGAACGCTCTGAATATGGCAATTTCAGCTACAATTGTTTTTCCGGACCCAGTTGGGGCACCCAGTAAGACATTGTTGTCAGTATGATAGAGGCAATGGAAAATTTGAGTTTGTATAGGATTGAAATGGGTGAAATTATACAGAGATTGGTAGAGTGGGTTTTGTAGACTTGTAACGGGTAGGGGATGCAATGGTAAAAGTTCGGTTAAAGGAGGGTGATGTTCTGGCAATACCAGATGTTTGAATGTTAAAGGTATCCAATTACTGCTACCCAGCCAAATATCGCTGGCAACTCGAATGTAATATTGCGGCGGAAGAGGTTCCTTGAGAGGTATAGTCATGACCAGTTGTTGTGGTTTTCCGCTGTAGACGAATTTACGCGTAGCCTAATTTTGTTCCAAAAAAAAAATAAGAATATAATTAAATATGGAAAACTTTATACAAATATAAAAATTAATGTTTGTCTTTATGTACTTTTTAGAATAGTAAATTATGATATTGATCATGTTATGATGTTAAAAAAAATTGTTGCGCATGGGCCGACGAACATTACTAAGTTGGTATGGCGAAGTTCCGACAGGTGGCGCCAATGAATATTTAACTTGCCATTTGATCATGTGCATTTGATCATGTTATGATCTTAAAAAAAGTTGTTGCACATGGGCCGACGATAATTACTAATTTCGCTTGACCAAATTCCGACAGGTGGCGCCACTGAAAAATGCTTAAATTTAATTAAATTGCAAAGTGTGCATTTGATCATGCTGTGATTTTTAGCGAAGTTTTTGCTCATGAGTCGACGGAGGTTTCTAAGTTTCTGAGACTATTTCTCGCTAGATGGCGCCACGAACAATTAATCAAATAGCAAAGGGCGCAGGGTACAGCTAGTCTTTTATACTTATAAAAGAGTCTGCGTATATATATCAGGCGTGTCACAAATTCCGTTCGGAATTAAATAATTCCGTGGTTGAATTCTGATCGAAATATTTTTAGGTTCTATATATATATATATATATATAATATATAATTCCCCGACAACATTCCAATTGGAACAAGGGGTACTTCTCTCAGACAATGAGCTGCATCCGATTTTATTTTTAGACTCATTGAAAGGGACCTACGTTTTAACGCCGGCTCCGAACGGCAAATGCATTAGTTAGAGAAGTTTTACATAGCCTAATACTCAATAACCAGTGGCTAGCTGAGTTATGAGGTGAACCGCCACTTTTTTTGAAATTTTTTTTATTTTTTCAAGTGACTCTGGCCAGGGATCGAACTCTGGTATGCTAGGCGGATGACTTACCTGATATACCACGGCGGTTCACACCGTAATTCAATTAAATTCAATTTCAATTAAAATCAGTTACTCTGTCTTCGTTTAAACATATATGTATGTTTGCAATTTTTCATATAAAGATAATGTAGAAAAAATCTGTTATTGATCTAGTGGCTCTTAATAGGAAATTAACATTAAAAGTAGTCTCAAAAACTAACGGACCGATTTTGAAAAATTCTTTTACATTAACGAAACAACCCAACCTTACTCAAAAGTATTTCCGTACAAAATTTTCAATACAAATTGTTGTTTTTGAGTAATTCCTGACAACTTCGGACTATTTTTGGGTAGTATCGTTAGAGTACGTGAACAAACTTATTGATCATTATTAAAAATTATTTATATTTTGACTCACCTGAAACAATTCCGAATGATAAATGAAATTGGTTTCGGGATCTTCAATCCACAACCAAAAACTTTCGCTCACTTTACCATGCACACGATCGTTCCAATTGAAATTAGGCCAAATATCAATTTTAATTCTCAATACTGTGCGAGTAATTGGTTGTAGGGTAGCTTCAATTTCCAGCATGGGTAATTCCTTGGCCGCTCTTAAAACATTTTCAGCGTAACGGGCATTGCGCAAAATTTCTTTCAGTTCATTTTGTTCCATTTCCCTAAGGGTATAAAGACTTATACCTCGACTTTCCAATTTATCTACAGTCTCTGCGTTAATAGTGGGAAATTGTCTCATTGGAGTTTCAAAGTCCCATTGTTGTTTTTCAAACATTTTACAAATTTGCAATATGCGACCCGACAAAATGGCATTATTATTACGCAGAACTATGGAAAATAACGCTCTGGCTATGCGGGCTATATTTTGAACAATATAAGACATATCGGAGACAAGGGAAAAGGATTTTACATAGCCATGGGAGAGGAAGGTTTGCATTAGAATATTAACTTTGCCACAAACATTTTCACTGCCACCAAAAGCTTTAACTTTGCAATAGTTGTGACGTAATTCATCTAATTCCTCTAGTTCATCATCTCTAACTTTAAGCTGCTGGAATTCTTGGGCCTGGGAAATCATAGCAAAGATATCGGCTTCATTCATGAAGGGCTTAAGCAAGTCATTAAATATTTCCACGGTATCGTATTTTATATAGAAATGAGAGGCAGTTCTACCCAAGTCCGTTACATTGAAATCCAAAGTTCTTTGATTAAAACGTATCATACGAGCCTTGTCCAAACTCATGGCAGCACCTACTATTAAGGCCTGCCTTTTTGTCTCCAATTGAGGATCATTCAAGACCTCTGCATATTCTATGCCATAGACATGAGGATTTATACGCATGCGTACAAAAAGATAAGTGTAACTTAGCCACTCCACAGCCTCCTCCACATTCGAAATGGTACCCAAAGCTATTTCAGCATTAAGATTATCAGCCAAAAATTGTACGAAATTAGATTCAATAGGAAATTGATTGGTTAACAGGGAGAGATAATGATTAAGTTTGTCGTAGGTGGTGATAATAGTGCCCACACCACTCTTGTCGAATTGAGGACGACCAGCACGACCGAAAATTTGCAAAACATCCAGTATACCCAAATCGACAAAGGAACCATGTTTAGAATCATAAATATCAGTACCTACAGAGAAACGATAATAATTTATAACTTTTAAATCTAGTCTATAGAATGCATTTACTTACCTTTTATAATAACAGCATGAGCTGGCAAGTTAACACCCCAAGCCAGAGTGGCCGTGCACACCAAAACCTTAACATGACCTTCGGAAAAGTATTTCTCTACCAGTTGCCTATCAGTTCTTAACATACCGGCATGATGCATGGCAAAACCAGCCGAAAACAACTCCACCAATTGCTTGTTTCTTGATTTTTGTATAGCTCTCAAAGCCAAACCATAATTACTATTATTGGTATCGGGTAAAAAGAGAGCACTGGTATTATTTTGTTGAGCCAACTCTCTAAGAGTACTAGCTGTACGAACGGTAGCATTACGAGCATGTACAAAGACCATAACTTGATGACCTTGTTGAACTTGTTCCAAACATTTCTGATAACATATTTGATCCATATCGGCTAATTGTTGAAGAGGCTTTACAGATTTTACTCCTATGAACACGGTATCGAGAGGAACTGGCCTGAAACGCGAATCAAAGTAAAAGAGACCTTTCATGGGATTTACTCTGAGAAAATTTGAGACATCTATGTAATTGGGCAGTGTGGCAGAGAGACCAACAATACGTATCATACTTTGTGAAGATTCCACTAGACGTAGGGTACGAGCCACAAGAGCTTCAACGACGGGTCCACGTTCACCGTGTAGCAAGTGGACTTCATCGATGATAAGTAGTTTGACTAAACTAATTAAGGCAACATCTCCGGCTCCTAAAAAAGCGGAAAAGAAAGTATTTTGAGGATTTTATTTATATCAAAAAATTAATGTTAAAAGTAAAATAAATAAAACTTTTTCTAGGAAAATAACAATTTTAATACTAAAAAATGAGCGTTTTGTCTATTTATGTGAAAACTTAGATTAACCATCGTCGGAAGATGGAAGTTCCATATACCGACAAAAAAGATTGGTGCTTAGAGATGTTTAAAGTTTTTTAAATGGAAAGGCTTAAATAGCTTTTAATAGCGTTGAAAGGTGAAAATAGAATGATAGACAGCGCCATCTGGTATTGCGTAGAAATTCCTAGTAAGGCTTAATGTTGGGAACAGCATTTTCTATTAATTAAACTAAAAAAAATTGACATGGTTTCTTGACAACCGAGAACGCTGCGCGAATGATATTAGTAATAATGATTACTTGTTACTGATAAAGATCAAGCAGACAATCATTTTTGGCGTTCGAGCCCTGGTGATTCTGCAACAGCCACATATTGTGCTTTAAGAGGAGATTATGGTTTACGAAATCGTCAAACTACGCAAGCAAATGGCAAAATTGTAAAAAAATTTGAAGAGATTGGAGCGGCTATAAATATTATAAGGCCTGTGCATCATCGTTTCGTTAAAAATATCGCTGCTGTAAGTTAAAGTGTTGCCGAAGACCCTAAAGTGTCGATTTCTCGTCGTTCTCATGAATTAGGACTGTCTTACGGCACATTATTAAAGAATACAACTTGGAGAATATGTGGTTTCAACAAGACGGTGCCACATGTCCCACAATTCGAACTAATATGACTTTATTGCAAGAGACATTTGCTGGTAGCGTAATTTCTCGTCGTGGCGATATCAACTGGCCTCCAAGATCATGATATTTGACACCATTAGACATTTTTGCCAAAAAGTGGTCGAAAATTACCTCAAAAGAATCAATGCTTGCAACATTTCGGGTGGTGGTCATTTAAATGATGTAGTGTTTTACACATAATGTCAACGTTAAAAAATTATATATCATGAAAAAAAATATTTCATATTGTTTTATTTACGTTCACTTTTGAAACCGCAAAATGGATAACCCGTTAATAGGCTGTAGAACAAAAATCTTAAATAATGAGTTTAAATATCAACAAATATTTTATAATTAGACATTACGTGCTATTATATTAAGCTGTAATGATGGAGCAATACAATAATTAACTTTATTTCCAAATGAGGCATCTACAAAGTTTTTATATAGGGGATCTTTTTATCTTTTTGTGAATAAAATGCAAGCTTCGTTATATAGAGTAACAATATAATCTTATTTAATTTTGCAAAATGTTACAAAACATGTTTAAACTTAACAAAGCCCTTTCTTGTTACCACATCCCATTTCTCCGGAGTGGTGACCAAGTTAGTGTTTGTTATTATTATTATGTACATACATACCCTTTCTTGTTACCACATCCCATTTCTCCGGAGTGGTGACCAAAATTTGTGTTTGCGTCATCTCCGTCTTGGATAGCTGCATATCACCAGTTAACTCTTTTACAATAATATTTAACTCCTTCAAACGTTTTGAAAAGTTATCAACCATTTCCGAAGCCAAAGCTTTCATGGGGGCAATATAGACAATCTTAAATTGATCACGATTTATAAGACCATTCTCCAAATGAGCCCGTATTGTATGAACTATGGTCAACATAGCCACATTAGTTTTACCGGCACCGGTGGGAGCACAAACCAACATATTTTCATTGCTGTGATAGGCCACCGGATATACCACGGATTGTATACGATTGAGTTGTTTACAATTGGCAAAAGCAATTTTGCCAATATCATCTAGATCGGCAATGTTAATGCGATTATTACCCACCGACAGTGGAGGTGGTTCGGTGGCTGGAATTTTTACTTCATCATATTGTTTGCAGTCAATTCGTTCTGATGTTTCTGGTAAAGATATACGATTGCCGCCTATAAAACCGGCATGTTGTTTGGCTTCTAGTTGGCTATCAAAAACATAGGGATAGCGTGGTCTGGTAGGCAAAGTTGAATGGAATTCTTTCATCTGTTGGTTGTGTTTTAGAATTGGTTGATGCTGGGCATTTTCGAGAAGTTTTCGTTGTTGCTGCATACGCAATTGCATGGGGTTAACGATTTGACCTATATCATCTTCATCTTTATCATTACGTCCTATCGACTGAATCAAGCGTTGCATTTTCTTTTCTTCTTTACGTTGTTGTTTGCTCAACTCTTTCTCTAAGGCAGATTGCACCACCACCTGAGAAGCTACTGTGGGTCTCAGTTCTGTGCCACCAGCTGCTCCATTTTTTATTTGCTTCTGCTGTTGCAATTGTTTACTGCGTTTAGAGCGTTTTTCTTTCTGTTCCAATTCTTGCAATTGGTTGGCAATTTTCAAGCGTTCTGTTAAGACATCTTGCACTAATTCGAAATGTTCAAAACCCAACAATTCGATAAGATCATTTTGTAATTCATTATTAGATTTTTTAGAATTTAGCAATTCTGTTAGGCTGTTAATTAAATGGGCATGTTCATCTTTCTGTGACATTTCCAAGAATTTCTGCACCACTTTGTGATGTTTTGCTTGGTGGCTCGAGGAAGCTGCCTCCTGGTTCCATTGCATGGAAAAACCCAAAGATGCAGCGTTTTTACTGACAGTAGTGGGTGCAAAATCTAATAGATTGCCAACTTCTCCTATTGGAGCTTGCTTGAATTTAACTTTAATATGATCACCCCATAGTTTTTGTTCCTTAGACTTCTTACCCAATCCTTTATTCCATTCTTTGATTTGGTCTACCTCATAGTCTTCTAGTAGCTCCCTTATGGACCAGACTGTTTGATGGATTTTAGCCAATTTACTACCAAATATTGTACCAAATATAGCCCTTACTCTCATTGTGGTGGCCACCATAATGACTTTTTGTTCCAACATTAACCAAAATAGGAAGAGGGCGGCGTGTTCTACCACCTGTGGCTGTTCGTCGTACCCCATGCATTCTTGAACTAGATTTCGTAATTTTTGGAAGTGTATTTTTATTTGATCTCTGCGATCAGCTGGCATTTGTTCCAGAACCTCTTTGAGTGTCCGTTGTTCTTCTGTGTGCCTGTAAAATAAGTGGTAAAGAAAGATAAATCATGGTATATTTTAGAAAATCAAAAAGTTTTTAACAATTATGCAGAATGACTTATAATGTAACGATTTTTTCAGTTTTTTTTTTAATCTTAATAGATAATACTTCTCTTAAATGATTAAGTTTTGAGATTCTTGAAACTTTTCAAATTAAAAATAAATCTCTTTACACTTTGGCATTTCTTCAAATTTTGAAACAAGAGGTAGTCACTAAATCTAAATGATATGGTGGATAGGCGGCAATTCGTATCCCAAATATGTATGTATTGGACACTTATCTAGTTGGAAAAAAAATGCTTTTGGTCTTGATTCTTTATTTAGTCGACAAAATTCGTTGGTCTAATATTGGCATATGGATTGCGGATTATACCCCGTGCATCCCAAAAAAGTGTCGACGTGACTTTATTAAATGCAAAATCCACATATGTATTTTCCGAACTCGTAACACAATAGGATCCAATTTAACATACATATTTGGATATGTTTTGATCAGATATTCCAGATGCAGATTCTAACTATTTTTTCTTGGGGAATATACATACTTTTTCAGGGAGAACATTTATTACATCAAAATGTGTTTAAAGCTTTCACAAATATTGTTGCCACATTTGCAAAAAAGTACTTCGCGGTCCCCTTAGAATGTTCAAAGGGAACCCCAGGGGGTCGCGGACCACCACTTCAGAACCTATGTCCTATAATCTTTAAGTTCTTGACAATTGATTAAAAAGTAGCACTTTAACTACTGACTAGTTCCAAAAAATGTTGTTAATGGTACTCGCTTAAATTCTGGTACAATTGGATACAAATATCGATCAATTAGGTTGCCAATGTATGGATTTCTTTACTTGACCTGTACTTAGATATAATATTTTTAATAATATGTGACTCCTATAAACTCAAATGAAAGTGGCGCGCCATGGCGTCCCGTCGTTATGGAGCGATTGTATAGGAAATATGGAGTTAGATGCTAGCTAAGTTGTCTGCGCGATGGAAAATGTATTGAGTGTCGTGTAGACTTTCTCTACGTGCTAGGCAGTTATTGAATGTCGTAGGATTAGCTGTGAATTTCATGACATAGATTCATAAAATGTATATACTATTAGAAAGGAAACTCATCAAAACTAAGGTAGCCGAAAAATATTCGCAGTTGTAGGCGTGGCTGGTAAAGGCAAAGAATTAAAGTTAATTTAAAATTATAAAGAAAATCGTAATATTTTATCTCATATTAATTATGATTTCTTGAAAATTATTATTGATAATGGACAGCGGGTTTTTTATGATATGTTGGGGGACTGTTGTTTTTAACAAATGCTATTCGCGCACCCTGTATAATTTGTAGTTAGGGTGTTATGTAATAAATTTGAAAACACCACATCGTGAGCCTTTATTCAATACCGACTATGAACCAACCAAAATATTTTTAAGGAGAGGCAAAAAAGTGTTTAATAAATATAAATTTCCTCTACAAATTTCCTCTACAATATATTTAAGCCAATAACTGCCAATAACTACCTTAATAGATTTATTGCCTCTGGTTTTTATTACGAGAGATATTCTTTTATAAAAAAGCAGTTTTTCAATAAAAAGTGTTTTTTAAAAAAATTGGTTCATAGGCGGTATTAAATATAGGCTCACGATATATTCGTAAAATTTAAAGTTTAATAGTGTATAACTTTTAAAGGACAAAAATCGAAACCATCCAAGGATAGGCGAAATTGTTTTCTTTTAGCCTATATATGTATACTTTTGCAACCACCCGGACCCACCCTTAGAACACTTTTTTATTTTAATGAAAATACTCAAAATTTTTACAAAATTCTAGTAAATTGTCATAAAGGCAAATTGCAAATAACAAAACGTAGCACGGTGGGATGGTAGAAAATATAATGGAAATAACACAACTTCTAAACCGTTCGGCGGATTTTAAAATAATTTTATGTGCATATAGCGGAAGCATTGGGGAGCTTAAAGCCTGGAGCCAGGAAAGCCTTGATGATATTGGGGCGGCACAATGGGCCCCCAAATTAGGGCACCTCAGATTTATAAATCACTTAAAACGATATATAATTGTCATTTCCTAACCGATTTGAAGAATCATACTAGGTATATAATAAATACGTAGGTCAAGATCTACAAAAAATGTAGATCTTGACCTCTTCTGGTTTTAAAGATATTCGACTTCAAAAATTAAAATGTTCAATATTACTAAATATACGGAATATACCTCAATGAAAATAGGGGCCAACAAACATTATATTTGCATCTAAGATTGGTTTGTGGCATAATTTTAAGCAAAATCGGTTAAAAGCAAGTGGGTAAAAATGATACAGATCGAAAATTGAACTTTAAGCTTAAATTTCTTTACAACCGCCGCACAGATCTTAATAGAACCTAAACTCGATAAAAACTTATGACGTTATCTAATGACTAAGAAAAGAACGACTACAAACTCTTTATTAGTTAAAAAGATAAAGCAATGAAAAGCAATTCTGAACCACGTTTAGACATATTGAATTGAAGGAAATATTTTTATACCCTTCACCACCATAGGTGGAAAGGGTATTATAATTTTGTGCTGTTGTATGTAACGCACAGAAATATTTGTCTTAGACCCATCTTTTAGTATACCAATAAGCTTAGAATCACTTTCTGAGTCGATTTAGCGATGTCCGTCTGGCTGGCTGGACGGCTGGCTGGACCCCCATGTAATCCTTGTAATCAAACTACAGGTCGCAATTCTAAAGATAATTTGATGAAATTTGATCATTTGTTTGATAATGGGACCATGGCTATTGAAATTCTTCGAAATCGGTCCATTATTTATGGTACCTCCCATAGGTCCCACTTCCCGGAATTGATATATTGGCCACAAAAATCAACAACGAAATTTAAACCATATACGGCTTATGTAAATTTGACCATAGCTCCCATATAAACTCTTTTCTCAAAACGGAATAAATGGGACTAAAAGGCTCGTAAATCCAAAGATAATGAGAATTTTAAGTTTATTTTTCGCATACATAATTTTTGTAACAACTGTAATCGAGATCATCGGTCTACATTTGACCCTAGCTCTCATATAAGTCCAAATGACGGAAACAGCTTAAATGTGTAAGTTTGGAGAATATGTTTGTATGATGGTAAAATTTAGCAAATATTTGTCTTTAATTAGTAAAAAGAACACCTTTGACCTTAGTGTTGAAGGGTATCGTATGGTCGGGCTTGACCGACAATAGCAATTTCTTACTTGTTTTTGTTTTTAATGAAGCTGTATAGGGCAAAGGCTTTAGGGCAAGACAACGTAAATTTTATCATAAAGCCGGGCGATGACGTATTTTTCACAGTGCCTCTGAAGATTCACATTAAATTATGTAGTCTGCGGGGCTGGTGGAGTGCTAAGACTGAAGTACGCTTTCATCTTCTTAATAGAACGTACGAATAAAATAGTGCATTTACTAAACTGCCCTTTGGATACCTGTTGACCTCAAAGCAATGTAGGCCAATCAAAGAAAGTGCATTCCCCACATCAGTACCGTTACAACATATGGTAAAGTCGGGTACTAAAATTTATATGTGATAACTTTTTACATATTTCCTCTTCCAATTCGAAGACAAATCTTTTAAAACCATATTCATTCCGTGTGATTCCCCTTTCCTTTTCAAACTTACGTTTTAAGAAAAACATTTCTGTCCTGTCTCAAATCATCCAGCTCTTCCTTATCGCTTATCACTGGCAATTTGGCTTCCAGATCGGTGTTGGCTCTTAAAGATCCACTAAAACGTGGCAAATCCTTGAAACGCTCACCCATTGTTAGGTTTATCACTTTAAAATTCCTGAACTTTTATTAAAATTTCTTATTTTTATGAAATTTTTTCGTTTCTCTCTTAAAACACTGAATGAAATATTTTTTTGCAGAATTGTCAACTCCAGCTGTTTATTTTTAATTTCACAACATTCACTGTAAATGGTTGACAACATATGCGTGGCAGTGGTTAACAGCTGTTGATGTTTCACAGCGGTTGATTTACAGGTGGAGAGTTTAAGATTTGTGCCGTTAAATTTAAATGTTATTTAAAAATTGAAGTAGTGAAGTTGTTAATATGAAAAATAAAAACAAATTATCGAAAATTGGTAAAACAAATGATATTTTTAGAAGCAATTTGTTTAGTGGTAGTAATTTATTGAGACTTCATTTTTTCATTATACAAGATTACTCCATACATAAAGTTATTTAAACACTTAAAATTATATGGTATTATTTTATTTATATAAATATTGAAATGAAAATGCAGCTGGCCTATACAATGATTAGGAAATAAAGTAATAGTGAAATGTTCAAAAATCTGTCAAAATAAATAAAATAAATAAATTTTATAAAAAAGCGAAGATGGCAAAAACTTAACATTTTTATTACACTACCTTTAAACTGCAAAAATTGTAAATAATTCCGAATAAATGGTAATTTAAATATCATTGAAGTAAATAAAGTGAAAATTCACAATTTTGTATGTAATCAAATTCCGTCATTGGGTCTAATATGACATAAAATTGTCATCATCTGTCAGATGTAAAAGCGTTTTGTGAATTTTGACTACTTTAAGAGGCTTTTATCAAAATGGTTATTTAGAAGTATGGACCGATAAAATTAAGTACAGTGATTTTTGTTTATTTAAACAATATTTCTACTAAGTTTCATAGAAATATACTGACTATGTGGACACAATTTCAATTTCGGGAAGTGAAATATTAAAATTGTGAAAACTATATCACCACGTCAACCAAATGTTGAAAGACAAGATTTGTAAATCATTAATACACTTCATATACAACATCAAAATAATACAGTTTTTGAACCATACAAAGAGTTTCAAATAACTTCTTTATGCTCAAAAGGTTTTTTGTTTTTTAAATCTAAAATTAACTTAAACTTTTTAAATAAAATTAACCACTTAAGGTTTCCTAAAAAATATTAACTTCAAAGTAACTTCCTTAAGCAATTTTCATAAAAAAAACTTATTTGAATACACCCACCTGATGATTTGACATCCTTTGAAAAAATAAAAAGTTTATCCTTTTTTTACTTTATATTTATGTGTGTGTCCATCAGGAAAAAAAAGGAATTCATTTTTTATTATAAAAACATGTGACTTAAATTTAAAATGAATGCATTTTTATGAAAACCTTCATTCAACACAAGTTCATCTTAAACATAAGGAAAAAGGATTCATTATTATTCTTAAAATATAACAAAACAGATTTTTTTTCTACATACACTTTCACACAAATTTTTATATAACAACTTTTTTGTTATAAGATATAGAATAATTGACCAGTTTATTATTATAATATTATTTTATAAAATATATGCAAATTTGTAAATAATAAAAAAATAACTAAGTTTAGTTACCCTACACTATGAACTATTGACTGGATACTCAAATTGCCTGGAGGTATTGTCAGTGTGTTAATGCTGCTGAAGCGATTTTAAAACAATTAATTTAATAACATATTAAATACCTAAATGGCCTATATTTACAACCTAGTAGGTCAAAAGACAAGCATATTTTAGAATTCCATGCGCTTCGATCTTGTGCGCATATTCTCTAATTTCGTAGACCAAACTTTGAAAGGTTTCCCTCAACTTGGTCTTTCCATTGATGTTTCTAACATTAGGGGAACTTTTTTATTATAAATTTTAGCTTTTTCTTTGTAATTGTTTTTAGGAGTGGGTTAATAGCCTGACGTCCTAACCCATATTTTTGTATCGTTCGTATGGGAGAACTTGCGGCACATGTTACCTCAATACATGGTTTCGCGGGCGATATCACGAGGAGGTCAGTGTCCACAGTTAAGATGAAGGATAACCAAGATAAGTCTGGGCTTACCAAGTTAAGACTAATTAGAACCGTTTTCCCCTATCTTTCCTACATAACCTATTATACAGGGTTATCCATTTTGCGGTTTCAAAAGTGAACGTAAATAAAATACATATACAATTTTTTTCATGATATTTATTTTTTATTATAAAGTTTGAAGGTTGACATTATGTCTGAAATACTAGATCATTAAAATGACCACCACCTCTTTAGAGGTAATTTTCGACCACTTTTTGACACATATTGGGCGGTATTTCAGCCATAACTTGACGAATGTTGGTTGTTAAGTGCTCAAGAGTTAAAGGTTTATCTGCATAAACACGGTGTTTCGCGTAGCCCCACAAATGGTGTCAAATCGCATGATCTTGGTGTCCAGTTGATATCGCCACGATGAGAAATTACGCGGTCAGGAAATGTTACTTGCAATAAAGCCATATTCGCTCGAGTTGTGTGGCATTTGGCACCGTCTTGTTGAAACCACATATTCTCCAAGTCGTATTCTTCAATAATCTGCCGTAAGACAGTCCTAATTCCTGAGAAAGACGAGGCAACACTTTCACTTACAGCAGCGATTTTTTCAGTGGAACGAGCGAAACGATGATGCACAGGCCTTACAATATTTGTTACCGCCCAAGCCTCTTCAAATTTCTTTACAATTTTGCCAACTGCTTGCGGATGTAAACCATAATCTCCTCTTAAAACGCGATCTGTGGCTTTTGCAGGATCACCATTTTTGTGGTGTGTTTTGATAATTTTTATGCGTATGTGATATTTAAGCGATTTATTTTCGTCAATGTCAGACTTTCAACTGAAAAGAAAAAACTTGGTTTTTAATGAGGAGAGCAAGAACTGAAGAGCAACCGTTGAAACTGTCCGATAAAGACATGTAAGGAAGCATAGCAATTCTCTGAGACGATAAGACTTTGTTCCTACCAACAATCGACATAGCTGTTTCGTAACATATAAGTTCAGCAAACGGCGCGCAGGCAACACATACTTTCTTACGTAAATGACCTATAGTTGCAAGCTGTTCAGTTCAAAAGTCGAGCATATTTTAGAATTTTATGTTACTTTTTGGGAATGGTATATTGTTTTATTAAAAATATTTTATTTAACCCTTAAAAGACATGGGGACTAAAATGACCCATTTTTTTTAGAAAATGTATGAAGTGAAGCCACCAAAATTGATTAAGTGATGACAACAGATTTAAAACAATTAATCACGAAAAAAAAAACAAAACTTAAATTTTCGAAAAATTTTGGGTCATTTTAGAGCCCATGTCTGTTAAGGGTTAAATAAAATATTTTTAATAAAACAATATACCATTACCAAAAAGTAACTATTTTTATTAATTTTGATCGAAATTCGCCATTAAATTGAAAACATTTAGTATTTTTGCAGAGATTTTGACCGATTAACAAAGGGTTAAGTTCAGTTAAGTCCCCTATAAACAAAGGGTTAAGTTCACCCAAAATCAAAGAAAATTTTAGTGGACATTCCTTAATGACTGGGCAATAAAATTCAGTATTAGTTTTATCAAAAGAAAACTTAAATAAAATTTACTATGCATCTACTTAAGTATTGTCCAATTTACTTTTTCGGGAAATTTTACGATTTCAAGTCGCAGGTACGGCGAAACCATATGAGATATCAAACTAAACTTTTTTGAATTTTATTACCACATCTGTCGATTTTAACAAAAATTTTGAACAACATTTTGAAATTTTGAATATTTTTTAACAAAGTTTTCTAAAACTTAAAAAAGTGAGTATTAAATCGGTTCTTACAAAAAAGTACCATTTTCCAGTATAAAAAAAAAAATATGTAAATTTAATTATATTTTAATAAATTTCAACTATTTAATAATTATAAGTCATAAGATGATAAGAAAAGTCTTACTTTGCAATTTCTGTACTCTAAACTTAATTTTTTTGCTGCATATCCTTAGGCGTGTTGAAAAGGACACGAATTTTCTGGGGCAAATTGCAATAACTTAAAAACTACTGCATAGATTTTTAGTTTTTATAACTCTAATGAAAGCTGATTTAGTTGTCTTCTACATTCAATTATTGGTTTTGCCAAAAACCTATCTCAACTGGTTAAAATATACCAAAAACCGAAAAAATGCCATCGAAGTAACTACTTCATAAGCGGAGATCACGACAACAAACATTACGAAGAAAGAGATGGGTAATTATAAAATCTACAAATATGCCAAGAACATTTTTGGCAGAAGAACTCCTAACATGAAGCCACTCACCGTCAACGGATGGATCTCTCCTCCATAAAACCAAACTAGTACCCGGAGAGTCTTATTCTGTCGCTTTTCTTTAGTCGTGACACCATAATTATCTCAAATACCTTTTCAAGAACTGCAAGAGACTGATGCCCCGATATAAGCGGGAATTACTTCTAGCACTATTAAGAAACTTCAGGAGAACTAGAACACGGTCATTTTTCCAAGGGCAAAGGAAATAACACTTCTCAAACATTGACTACAGATATTCTGGTTTGGCTTTCCAGAAGCGTTCGCACAAATCTCCAGTCATATCATCAATACCTGGTAATCTTTTGTCACTGCAAATACTATCCGAAATTCCCATTCCTTCCAGCGAGTCACCCTTCACCTTAAGTCGAAAGCCGTCATCGTCGCCCCATTTAAATATTAATGAGGCGAAATTCGAATTCGACATTCTCCGAGCTATTTTGAAATCTTAGCAAATATCATAGTGTAATAATACAAGTGATATCAAGAGCCCAGCTGATGAATTCGATTGGAAATTTAACAAACAAAAATTTGACAAAATGTAAGCAAACCTACAAAAATAACATGGGGTTTCATTTTGTCATGTTGTATTTGTTGTATTCTTGCCACCACCTGTAATGAATTCGCCATGGCAAATATTAACAACAACTAAGTTACGAATATACAATTTGAATGTCAAGTCCATACTGTATTACTGCTGCGAAACTTGGAATAGCACAAATGCCATCGATAAGCACCTGCAAACCTTTACAAACGGCCGAATCATATAAGAAATAAAGATCTACTTAACGCGACAAACCAAATCCCTGCTTTCATAGAGGTATATCAACGAAAATGGCGATGGATTGGTCATATACTTCGAAGCCCAAATACCAACATTGGTATTTCTTCATACATCGATGTTCAAAAAATAGAAGTTATTATACAACGATTAAATTTTGCACACTTGTTCAGTTTTATATAGATAAGAAAATTCGAAAAATTTTCGAAATTCGTCGACTTCTTGGGGTACTTGCCTTAGGTCCTTATTATTTCACCTATTTTTTTCAACGTACGAGTCGCAATTTAAGAAAGAATTTGATGAAATTCAACACAATATATTACTATTAATTAATAAAAAATAGAAGTCTACTAATTTTGGCTGAAATTCGTTGACTCCTTGGGGTACCTGCCTTGGACCCCCATTTTTTCACATATTTTTCTTTTCAATGTACAGGTCGTAATTCTCAACAGAATTTGATGAAATTGAACACACGTCTTTAAATTAATTAAAAAAAGAGCTCTATGAATTTTGATTGAAACTAGACTACCCCTTGGGGTACCTGTCTTGGACCCCCTTTTTTCACCTATTATTCTTTTTAATGCATAATCAGCAATTCTTAACAGAATTTAATGAAACTCACAACATGTCTATTACTTGATCTAGAAAAGAAGTCTTCTTATTTTGGTTGAAGTCAGTTGACTTCTTGGGTGCCTGCCTTGGAACCCAATTTTTCGCCAATTTTTTCAATGTATAAGCCGCAATTCTTATCAGAATTTGAAAGAATTCGGCACACGTCGATAAATTGATTCAAGAAAGACTTGTACTTATTTAAGTTGAGATCCCTTGACTACTTGAGGTACCTGCCTTGGATCACCGTTTTTCACTTATTTTTGTTTTCAATGTATAAGCCGGAATTCTGGACAAAATTTAATGAAATTCGTCACTCGTACATTAGTTTATTCAACAAAGAGCTCTACTAATTTTTCCTTGGGGTGCCTGCTTTGGACCCCAATTTTTTCACTTATTTTTCTTCTTAATATTTAAGCCGCAAATCTCAGCAGAAATTCGGCACACATCTTTTAATTGGCCCAAAAAAGAGCTCTACTAATTTTGGTTGAAATCCGTCGACTGCTAGGGGTACTTACCTTGGACTAACACTTGAATGCAATTTGATTAACAAATTAAGCCTAAATGACTGCAACACTTTTTTGCTGAAATTATGAGTAATAATTTATGCGACTTTTTTCAGAAAATTTTGAACTTTGTTCTACGATCGGTTAATTTCGGTGAATTTTTTTCGCTCAATCTAAAGAAGAGACTTTCACCTTTCATGTGGTTATGGTAGGAGCATCGGGCAAAGTCGAGCCAACTTAGTTTTTGTCCAAAGAAAAACGAAAACACTGAATTTTGTAGGGCTTTTTTGATTTTCTGATATCTCCTAAATTATATACAAGATTAAGTTATAGCTATTACAATTGTATTCAATTTATCAATATTAATGTTACCAATCATTTTTGAAGATTATAGAACAAAACAGACACTATTTATCTCAGAAACTAGAGGAGATAGCCGAAAATAGATTGCAGATTTAAAAAAATAGCGTCAATAAACTAAAGTGGCATTATTAACTCAAAATGTGTAAAATGGCGGATAGAGCATATAAACTTCCGCACGACGATAGGTTTATCCCTTTTGGTTTTTAAGCTAATATTAAGGAAGTTACGGAATGATAATTTCGATATATCCCCGATTCGATGATTATATGCTGCGTAGTACTTATGTATTTAAAATTTCTATATACCAAATTTTATCATTAAAGCTGTTATAATTTGTCATTTATTAGCAAATAAGTGACTAGCCTAGGGGAGTTTATACTGGAGCTATGGTCAAAAGTGAACTGATTTTCCCCAATTTCAATTTCCTAGAAATGAGAAATATCTTTGCCAACTTTTAGTGACCTAGCTCCTTTAGACAAACGGACGGACAAACGGACATCGCTCAATAGGCTTAGAATTTGATAAGGATTCAGAAGATATATCCCATTTGGTTTTTGAGCCAATATTAAGGAATTTACAAACGGAATGACAATCTCAATATAACCCCGATTCTTTTTGAGGGTTTGAAACTAAAAAAATGGTAATAAATCTGTATCTTCTAAACTGTAATTCTGATTGCATCAGTATGTATGAGGGAATTGTTAAGGAGGATCCAAGCTTTATAAATTTTGGATTTCTGGTTACCCTGTGTTTACAGAGGGTGTATCATTGGGCGTCAAAGTAGACCACCTTAGAAGTAAAAAAGCTTTTGGACCGTGTAGATCTTTCAATTATTGTACAATATGGTTGGCTTTTTACATTTTGGAATGAGCTTGAAGAAACGAAGAAAAAACATGCCTACTTTACTATAATAACTGTTATGGGTTTTAAGTTATTTAATAAAAAAAAAACAATCCTTTTTCTCTTCGACTTTTTTTAGTTTTTGACCCATTGTGCATTCGATATTAATATGTGAGTATTTTTTTTAAATACTTACATACAGCCAACACACAGTGGTTTACGGACAATTTTTTTTTTTAAATAATTTTGTAACTTTTGAACGACTGGAGATTTTTGAATCAAATTTGGCATTATGCTATGGGAGGCAAAGTATTCAGAGCTTTTAAAGCTTGATATACGTGTTTAGTATCATTGGATCGGGAAAGACCAGGATATAAACACCAGGTAAAAATCTTTTTTAAGTGAGTTAATCTTTTTACACTTTGTATCGAAAAACAAAAAAAATATTATTTTTCTACTTTTTTAAGGAAAATAATTTTAATTTTTGATATTTTGTAGAAATGGCATGGATAAAGATATCACAATGAAATTTTGTAGTTATATAGACCAATAAGATCTAAAAGTAATAGACTAAAAAAAATCCCAATTTTTACTAAAAAATTCCCCAATTCCCAACTCGGGAAAAGGGGGTTTCAAAAAATGAGTTTTTTTTACAAATATGGCAACACTGAATCTATTTGCAGCGCGTTTCAGAAAAAAACTCTTCTAATCAATAACAAGTATGTCAGAAAATATTAACATTATAATTTTTCAAATCGGTGCTTTGCCTTTTGAGAAATTTTTGTTTAAACTAAAATTTTTTTTTACAAATTGGCATTTTTTGGAGAGGGCATGTGCGGGGACCAAAAGTCCAATTAGCATTCTCATTATGTTTTCTTTAAAAAAACTTTAAAAATCTATTAATGTTTCTTAAGAAAATATTTTTTTATTAGTGAAAAAATATAGCTATCTTTTAGGGAAAAACTCAAAAAAGCGATTTTTTTTTTAAGTTTCAACTTTGAGTATTTTTAACTTTTAAACGAAAGAAGATATCTATAACTGACTTGCACAAAAATTATTCAGAATTTTATTATAAATTTAACAACTATACCAGATCAAAAAAAGCTTAAAAAAATAGGTAAAAAACCAACCCAAAAATTCCTTTTTGCCCAAATATCTCGAAACCCAAAGGAGATAACCTACACATGTAAGCATATTTTTGCTAGATCTTCTCAAGGACAACATAAGTTTAAATTTTGTTTTCAATAAATTCATAAATGGACTTTTGGCGAATTTTTAAAAAAGTCGAACACCCGAGGTGACCAGCTTTGAAGGTCCATCAAACACTCTCCCGACACTTCATGGACCAGTGCTTTTAAAAACCAACTCGAATACTCGAATACAAATATCAAATATCTCCAGTCGTTCAAAAGTTACAGAATTATTAAAAAAAAAATTGCCCGTAAGCCACTGGAAAGAAAATAATGAAACCCGTTTTTAAATTTCTGGAATGGTTTAATGTTGAGAAATTTCCAAAGTCAAGTATCTTTCGCTGATCGAAAAAAGTTAATTTTTTTCTCTAAAAGGTGGTATTAATTTTTGACTTTTTATGAAAAAGTTTTTTTTTTATCGAATGTTATATTATATCGGGTGTTTTTTATTGAGGTATAGAACTTTAAGTTGGCATCACTTTTTTAACTGGCGGCCATTTTGTCAGCTGTCAAGTGATTAATATTTGGTTTGGTTTGCCATTTCATCATGAACAGGTTGACATGACAAAAGAACAACGCTTGCAAATCGTGCAAATTTATTTCGAAAATAATGGTTCAGTTCGCGAAGTTTACCGCAAGCTCCGTCCATTTTATGGTCGACATAATCGTCCATCAGAGCAATTAATTCGGTTAACCATGGATCGTTTTCGCACTACGTTTACTCTATGTGATAATACGCATCCGCAGCGACGTCGAACAGTGCGCACCGAAGAAACAATTGCCGCTGTAGAGCAAAGTGTTGAAGAGGACCCAAATGAATCGATTCGCCACCGTGCACAGCAATTGGAGCTTTGTCCATCAACTTTATGGAAGATTTTGCGCAAAGATCTTGGCTTGCGACCTTACAAGATCCAGCTTGTGCAAGAATTAAAGAAGCGAGACCATGCAATGCGTCGTGATTTTGGTGTATGGGCCGAAAATGAGATTGATCTCGATGCTGATTTTCATCGCAAAATTTTGTTCAGTGATGAGGCTCATTTTTGGTTGAATGGCTACGTCAACAAGCAAAATTGCCGCATTTGGAGTGAAGAGAATCCACATGAGACCCTTGAGACGCCATTACATCCACAAAAACTGACTGTTTGGTGTGCTCTATGGGCTGGTGGAGTCATTGGGCCATACTTCTTCCGAAATAATGCTGGAGAGTCAGTTACCATAAATGGAGACCGGTATAGAGCCATGATAACCGACTATTTTGTTCCCCAATTGGATGGCATGAATGTGGATGAGTTGTGGTTCCAACAAGACGGCGCTACATGCCACACAGCGCACGTCACAATTGATTTATTGAAGGAAACATTCGATGAGCGCATAATTTCGCGGAATGGACCTGTCAATTGGCCACCAAGATCGTGCGATTTGACACCACTGGATTATTTTCTTTGGGGATATGTGAAGTCGCTCGAAAAAGTAGTTGAAAATTGGACCTGTAGAATTGGCTTTATTCGAGCCAGCCGCGGCGGCCACATGCCCGAAATCATATTTAAACATTAATGGCATAAAATTATCCTTCCAATAAAGCCAAATTAATGGACATTAAAACGATTTTCTTGTGTTTTATTTCAATTCGAAGTTCTATACCTCTAAAAAAAACACCCATTATATTCGTAGAGAATGTGCTTCTAAGATGATTTTAATCCAAAATTCAGGTCAGTGAAACATTCCGTTTACATACAGAATTGAACGAAATTAATCTAATTTTTAAGAAAATTTTTGCGTTTTCGAACATATAACAAAAAAGTCAAGTCGATTTTGCAATCTTTCTGAAAAGCGGTTACATAGTCCCATATATTATCTTTAGATTTCAAAAATAGAAAGTGGCGTATATTTATAAATGAATTCAGAAAATTGAATTTTATAAAAAATGTTAAATTTCTATATACAAAAATTTAAATTGCTAAAAAAGGTACCCAATTGACCTTTTTTTAGCAATTTAAATTTTTGTTTTGTTGTTGTTTTTCCTTTTTGGAAATTTTTAAAATTGTTTTATATAAACAATAAAATAAACTTTATAACCGCAAAAAAAAAATATTTATGTACCTTGTACAGATTTTCAGAAATTTAAAATCAAATTTCAAGTCAAATTTGCGTCACAAAATATAACTTATGTATTTTCAAAATGGACCTTCCTGTAGCAAATCATCAAAGTTATCAAATGTAACTTAAAATATTCGAAAGGGTGAATTATTACTTATGTAAATAAAATAAGTTATAATAAAATATTAAAAATTCTATGCAAGTGTTAATGATAGAGACACGTCATTTCTTTTTGTTTTGCATTTTTTGTTTGTTCCTTGTAATGGACAATTTTTGAATGCTTCAATAACTTCTTTGAACTTTTCATCTTTGTCTTCCTTTAATGTTGACATTGCAAGAAGGATTTCTCTCGAAAGGATATAAAAAGCAAACAACTTCAAAAAACTGTCTTTCGATTGGTAATCTCGTAAGAGTTAATACATAATATTTGAAAAAAAAACTCAAGACGGAAAATTTGTAACGGAAATTTGTTTTTTTTTAAATAAAAATTTTAATAAAAACTACATTTGCCATGTGTTTGCAAATTATGAAAAAATTTTCAAAGGAACATAAAGTAAAGGATAAAATGCATTATAAAGTGAATTTTCAAATGTTGGTGTTGTGTAAGTTGGAAAAAATTTAGATTTTAAAAATTTTTCAAAACTATTAAGTAAAACTGAAAAAAAAGAAATAAGAATCGACAAATTTTATTTAAAAAAATTACAAGTGTTTTGATAATATTATAAATTACGACAACTTTGCCGCCTCCTTCCAAACAATTTTCTCAATCCAGTCCAAATACAATTGAATCCTAGTATAAACAGCCGGATGTCCCACATTACCACAACCGCCATGCGAAAATGATGTTATACCCAAAACCAGCGTCAAACACTTATGATCGGGATGATCAACAAACAAGGGACCACCTGAATCCCCCATACAGGTGTCACGATTATCCTTAAAAGACCCCGCACACATTTGCGTGCGCACATTAATACCATCCTTGAGTTCCTCCGTTTGCTCCACCTTACTTACGCATGTATCATCATCGAAACGATCCAATTTAACTTTCAATAAATGTGGTGTCAATTCGGTGGTTGTATCATTGACTCGACCCCAACCGGCTGCAAGATATTCGGTAAAATCTCTACCATCCACTAGGGGTAGACATGCGGGCATTATGTAAGCATTGAATTCGACTTCTTTGGCGAGTTCCACCAGGGCTATGTCATTGTATTTCTCTTGGATATCGGTGATAAAGTATTGGTGATGGGTAATGTAATTTTTGATTTCGATATCTATAGGAGAGGCATCATCCGTTGTTGTAGAGTAATCCAATTCACCCAAGCGCACCATATTGGGAGGGCTGTAGGGGTTAGTTAAAATAAAATATTGTATTAAGTTTCTGAATAGTTTAGAGGAATGTCACAAAAATATTTATAATAAGTAATAGTGTTATATGGGTGATATAGGGGATGTTGGATACCAAGTAACGGTTCTGATTGGTCTTAACTTGTTAAGCCCAGACTTATCTTGGTTATCCGTCATTTTAACTGTGGACACCGACCTCTTCGTGGTATCACCCGGGGAACTACGGTAACTCCCTTTAACGAAGTAAGCTAATAAGTGCCGGGAGTTCTTCTAAAAGAACTATAAAAATATAGAACATTGGGCTAGTAACCCATTCTTGAAAAAAATAATTAACATGAAAAAGCTAAAATTAGAATAAAAACCATTTATCTAATGTTAAAACTTCGATTGAAACATCAAATAGAGGAAAAATCTTACAAATCTTGACCTACGAAATTGAAGAATATTCGCACAAGATCGAAGCGTATGGAGTTCTAAAATATGCTTGACCTTTGACCTTAACAGGTTGTAAATATAGTAAGTAAGAGATACTTCACCACTTCTGATCATCGTACTATTTATTTACAAAACCTGTAATACAAGTCTCATGTATGTTCTGGTGCTTCAAAGTCTATTTTGGAGCTTTCCGATCGAACTATCTAGAACTGCCACAATGTGAATTGTATCCCACTGTTATATCGTTATACTTTGGAATGTTGTAACCAAAATAGAGAACTCGTTTCGGAATTCGTACTTTTTTACGCAATACTCGTATTGAGATCATCCCTTCGCAGTCGATTGGCCAATACACAAAAAACATGTTCGTATGAGGAGTTCGCTTCACGAAAAAGTTTTACCTGGCTGTTGTACTAAAGAAAAGTTCTCATTAAATCTCCATAAACACTTCTTTATCTATCCTCCCTCCCATAACCTATAATGATTTCTCCCATAACCTAAGTTGATTTTCTCATTTAGAAGTGGCACTCAGGGGATGACTCGTATTTGTGCAATGAATAGGAGTCATCCCCTGAGTGCCGCTCCGAGATGAGAAAATCAACTTTCGCCTGTTAAAGAGTTATTGTAATCGTTTTCAAAATTGCATGAGCTATTGATAGCTTTAAACACTTTTTACCCGGATCGGATATGATCTTACCTGTTTAACTACAAATGGTAGCGAACACTCTGATTCTATCGCTCAGACAAAAGTAGACTTTATTAAAATCGGGTAAATCTTCTCATATGGGAAGATTTCCTGGCATCTTAGGAAAAATATTGACCAAAATAAGCTGCTGTCATATAGCCAAAATGCTTACATCAAGGAAAAATCCATTGGTCTTGATGGCTTGGTGGATTTATTGAAGGTTTACTCAGCATAAAATATATAGACATGTTAGCTATTCCAGGTAATACGATACCTAAATCTTTACCTAATCTTGAATGTGAGCATTAGTAATAAGAAAGTTGTGTCTTCTTACAATGTGTCGAATTAGGGTCAAATTGAGGTCATCAGACTTGAATAGATTTGCTAATAGAAGTCCCTTTCGCGGACTGTGTCCAGTAACCTAGAGCATTACTTTATCTCAAAGCTTAATTTCAGACGCAAAATTTTAAACAGAGGGACTGCCACTTTTGAAGGAATTGACTGTTCATTGGTTCTTCACAGCAGTAAAGAGATCGATAATGTAAGTCCTTCCACCCGAATGCACAGTATAGCATTCGGGTGGAAGGACTTTCTCCGATGACAAGTCTTAGCATTATGTGTGCGCTTTTTACCATCCCCTTGAATGCTTTAAATTTGATTCTGCACTTACGATCTCTGGAAATAATTAGCATACAAACTACTGCAACAGCTATAGTTAGATTAAAAGAGTTATCACAATGGCCAAATTCTGGTTATATAAACAGACATACCAAGTACCTCAACTTATACCAGATAGGGATGCATGGCTACGTGTAACTTATGGTAAAAGTATATTGACTGTCAAGACGTACTTACTTACTTAACTGGCCCATATTTACAACCTGTTAAGGTCAAAGACCGAGCATATTTTAGAATTCTATTCGCTTCGATCTTGTGCGCATATTCTCCAATTCCGTAGGCCTAAGTTCTCTTTGAATATTAGGAGGCAGTTTTTATTATAATTTAAACTTTTTCATAGTAATTGTTTTTTACAGGAGTGGGTTAGTGGAGCGACCATATTTTTATAGTTCTTACGGGAGAACTCGAGGCACATATTATCTCACTACATTAACGGGTATTGAAATAGTTCCCCGGGTGATTCCACGAGGAGGTCAGTGTCCACAGTTGAGATAAAGGATAACCAAGATAAGTCTAGGCTTACCAAGTTATGATCAAACAGAACCGTTGCAATGCGCGGCTGGGTATCTAACATCCCCTACATCACAAGACATGCATCTCAGTAAATATAGACAAAGGATACTGGATATTTTTAGAACGATTTTTTGATAATTAAAGAAGAAAGTAGCAAGCACATCATTCCAGACAGATGTGACCCTAACAAACGTTCTCTGATAACTGTTACTTTGTAGAACCACTGACTCCTGACTTATGTCCGTCATAGCTGATGATTGCGACAAATGACTTTTGCATAAACTGTCGTGATGAGAGGAAGGAGCTTGAACTTGATCTGTCCTATGGTAGATATTGGTCTGCTTAATATATTTTTAAAGTTATCGGGAGAGTTCAGTGTTTTACTCCACACAGTGGTTTAAACAAAAAAAAATGCAATATATATCTTCTAAACTTTTAAGTGAGGCCCTATGCTCCACTGGGAGTCAAGGATAACAGAAGAAGAAGAAACTTTAAGTCTGATCATCAGTATATTTATAAGAAATGTTAAGGAGGACTTAAGCTTTCTAAATTTTGGATTTATGGTTACCCTGTGTTTACACATGGTGAATCATTCGCGTCAAAGTAGACCACCTCAGAAGTAAAAAAGCTTTTAGACCATGTATCTCTTTCAATTATTGTCCAATATGGTTGATTTTTGGAATGAGAGAAGAAAAAACCTACTTTATTATAACTGTTATTGGTCTTAAGTGTTATTTTCTTTCAAAAATATAAAAAATAATTTTTCTTTTCAACTTTTTTTTAGCTTTTGACCCATTGTGCATTCGATATTAAACCCATAATTGTTTAAAAAAATACTGACATATAGCCAACAGGAAATAAAACAAGGAAATAAAATAATGAAAACCTTTTTTAAATATCTTGAACCGTTGAATGTTAAGAAATTTCCAAAGTCAAATATTTTTCAATTAAAAAGTTCTTCCGTAGTGTATTGCACTAAGATCCCAATTTATTACAAATATTTATTATTGTAATAATACAATTATTTATTATTTGTAATAATGGGAAATAAAGAAAAGATAAAACTGAGTCGAGGAAAGGTTTCCCACAATAATAAATAATTGCAATAAATTGGGATCTTAATGCAATAAACTACAGTAAATCTTTTTGATGTCCCAAAATTTTTGAAAACTGGCGAAAAATATTTACTAAAAATATTTTTCGCTGATCGAAAAAAAGTGCATTTTTTCTCAAAAAGATGGTATCAATTTTTTACTTTTTACGAAGACGTTTTATATCGAAAGTTAATGTTTTATTATATATTCGTAGAGAATGGGCTTCTAAGATGATTTTAATCCAAAATTCAGGTTAGTGCAACATTCCGTTTACAAACAGCATTGAACGAAATTTGTCTAATTTTTATGAACATTTTTGTGTTTTTGAACATATAACAAAAAAGTTAAGCCGATTTTGGAACTTTCTGAAATGCAGTTATAAAGTCCCATACATTCTCTTTAGATTTCGATTTTAATTGCAAAAAAAGGTTTTCGTAAAGGTATTTCGTTTTTTGAAATTGTTTTACATAAGTAATAAAGTAGACTTTATGACTGCAAAAAATTATTTGTGTTTGTAAGTTAAATTTTCTACAAACTAAACTTTTTTTTGAGTTTTTATGCCCTTCACCACCATAGGTGGAAAGGATATTATAAGTTTGTGCTGATGTATGTAACGCATAGAAATATTTGTCTTAGAATCACTTTTTAAGTCCAATAAGTGATGTCAGACCGTTCGTCTGGACGGCCTGGACCCTAGGGTTGCCAGACACAAATCCTGAAAAAGCTGGACATAAGAAAAAAAAAACTTGACAACCTAAAAATTAGCTGGACATTAATAATAAAAAACTTGCTTTAATAATTTGCTTCGACGAATCTTTCAATTTTTGATAAACCGAATTGCGAATACCGTAATTAACCGCAGCGATATCGGGAGAAAATGAAATCGTCCGAGATCTGAAACAATTTTCAACAAAAAACACATGCTACTCGCGTTTGTCGATAACATTGATATTATGGAACGCACATTGTTCGATTTGACTGCCGCCTTTTCAAGTATCGAAAAGGAATCTAATAGAATGTGTCAATAAATCAAAACAAAACTACTGGTTTCTACAAGCAGGCAATCCTTAAGAATTGGACCAATGTGATCGCTGAGAACTATAGCCACGAGGTTGTAAAAGAATTAGTTTACCTTGGTACCGCCGTCAACTTAAGGCCATTCTGTAAGAACTTAAACTACGCTCTACAAAACACTTATACTACCCTTGTTATCATATGGTGCTGAATAATGTGAACTTGCACAGGCAGAGGAAGATATTCTTGGGGTTATTGAGAGGAAGATTCTACAAACAATTGTTGGACCAGTTTGCATCAACATTGAATGAACAATGAACTGTAAGAGTTATACGTTGGCATAGTAAAACGCATCAAACAGCACCGGCTGCATTGGCTGGGACATGTTGTGAGAATGTATGAAAATACTTCAGCAACGAAACTTTCGTTACGAAAGTATTCGAAAACGATCCCGAATGAATTCGTAAAATAGGACGTCCGAAAATTCGATGGAAGGAAAATTAGAGGAAAATCTTTCATAGCTTCACCTACGAATTGGAGAATATGTGCATATGATTGAAGCGCATGGAATTCTTAAATATGCTCGGCCTTTGACCTTAACGGGTTTTTGATATAGGCCATTTAAGTAAAGTAAGTACAATGGGGAATTTTGATAGAAGGTAATTTTATTACAAAAGAAAAAAAATACACTTTTGCAAATGTTTTTATTGCGTTCTTTTTTCATAAAAATAGTTTTTTTTTTTAATATTCAAAAAATTTCAGTTCTTCACTTTTCAGCTGGACAAATTCAATTTTAGCTTGACACTGGACAAGCACTAAAAAAGCTGGACAATCCAGTCGAATCCAGCCTGACTGGCAACCCTACTGGACCCCCATGTAAACCATGTAATCAAAGTACAAGTCGCAATTCTATAGATAATTTAATGAAATTTGGCACATATCATTTTTTTAATAGTGGCTATTGAAATTTGTCAAAATCGGTCCATTATTTATGGTACCTCCTGTAGGTCTCACTTCTCGGAATTGATATTTTGGCTACAAATATCAATATTTTTTCATGAAATTTAAAGCAAATACTGCCTATGTAAATTTAAATCATTGTACTAAATTTCGTTAAAATCGGTCCACATTTGACCATAGCTCCCATACAAACTCTTCTGTCAAAACGCTCGTAAATCTGAAGATAATAAGAATTTTGAGTTTATTTTTTGCATACATAATTTTTGTGTGAACCGCAGCACAGTGGTTTACGGACGCTTTTTTTTGGAAATAATTCTGTAACTTTTGAACGACTGGAGATATTTGAATGAAATTCGGCATGGTGATAGTCAAGGAGTATTCAAGTTGGTTTTCAAAAGCCCATGCGGGGTCTGGAGAGTGATTGATGGACCTTCAAAGTTGGTCACCTCGGGTGTTCGACTTTTTTAAAAATTCGCCAAAAATCCATTTATGAATGGATTGAAAAGAAATTTTAAACTTAAGTTCTCCTTCAGAAGGTCTACAAAAAATACGCTTACATGTGTAGGTCATCTTCTTTGGGTTTCGAGATATTTGGATAAAAAGGAATTTTTGGGTTGATTTTTTACCTATTTTTTTAAGCTTTTTTTGATCTAGTGGACGCATCTGAAGATCAAAAATTTTTTAAGAGTATTCGTTAAAATTGTAACAAAAAAAGTTAAAAATATTCAAAGTTGAAACTTAAAAAAAATTTCGCTTTTTTTTAGTTTTTCCCTAAAAGATAGCTATATTTTTTTACTAATAAAAAAATATTTTCTTAAGAAACATAAAAATATTTTTAAAGTTTTTAAAAGAAAACATAATGAGAATGCGTATAAAACAAATTTCTTGCTAATTGGACTTTTGGTCCTCGCACATGCCCTCTCCAAAAAATGCCAATTTGTAAAAAAAAATTTTGGTTTAAATAAAAATTTCTCAAAAGGCAAAGCACCGATTTAAAAAAAAATAATAATGTCCATATTTTCTAATATATCTTTTATTGATTGGAAAAGTTTTTTCTGAAACGAGCTGCAAATAGAGTCAGTGTTGCCATTTTTGTAAAAAAAACTCATTTTTTGAAACCCTTTTTTCCCGAGTTGGGAATTGGGAAATTTTTTAGTTAAAATTGGGAATTTTTTTTAGTCTATTGCTTTTAGATCTTATTGGTCTACATGACTACAAATTTTCATTGAGATATCTTCATCTATGTCATTTCTACAAAATATCAAAAATTGAAATTATTTTCCTTCTAAAAGTAGAAAAATAATATTTTTTTGTTTTACGATACAAAGTGTAAAAATATTAACTCACTTAAAAAAGATTTTTAATTGGTGTTCATCTCCTGGACTTTCCCGATCCAATGATACTAAACACGTGTATCAAGCTTTAATACATAGCCTATGAAAGCTCTGAAAACTTTGCCTCCCATAGCATTTTTAAGCTAAATATTGGAGTATTGGAGAGTAAAGAGTGTTCTAAAAATAATATGCATTTACTATTTTAGACAAAATTTATCCATAGTGCAAGAAATAATTTATTTTTTGATCAAGTTAGTTTCTATAGATATGTCAGATACTATTATTTTAGAAATTATTAATTTTCAATAGTTATTTCAATCAAAATGGACTGCGAAAAAAAAGTTTGTGAAAATATAATTAGAACTTTTCAAAAAAATCCGTCACGGACTTTAAAAAAAATAGCTAAAAATTTGAAAGTTGACCCTCGAACGGTTTCTAATACCATCAGGCGGTATAAGGAAAACCTGAGCATTGAAAGAAAACCTGGATCAGGGAGGAAAAAAGGTCCTACAGATATTGGTAAGGCAAAAGAAGTCGAGCGACTCTTTCGAAGAGCGCCTAACACTTCTTTAAGAAAAGCAGCTCGTACGGTGAAATGTTCTACGAATTTTGCACATAGAGTCAAAGCTTATGCTGGACTGAAGACATACAAAGTCCAAAAGGTTCCAGATCGCAATGCTATAAAGAACTTAGAAGCAAAAAAACGAGCGAAAAAAGTGAAGTCTGATTTTATAAAAAAATTCACCTGTTGTGTGATGGATGATGAAACATACGTACTGGCAGACTTTTCTCAACTTCCTGGTCAAGATTTTTATGTTGCTGATAAACGGGACAATGTTCGGCAAAAGTTTCGCACAAAAAAAGAAACAAAATTCCCTAAGAAGTTTCTCGTGTGGCAAGCTATTTGCAGTTGTGGCAAAAGAAGTAAAGTATTTGTGGCATCTGGCACAATAAACACAGAAATTTATATAAAGGAGTGCCTACCTTTTGTTACCCTTTTTAAGAGAGCACAGAGTGACTACATTTTTTGGCCCGATTTGGCATCATGCCATTATGGAAAAAAGGCACTTGAGTGGTACTCAAAGAATAATGTCATTTTTGTACAACGAGAGGCAAATCCACCTAACTGTCCAGAACTTCGGCCTGTGGTAAGGTATTGGGCTCTGGTAAAAAAGGAATTGAAGAACACAGGAAATATTTCCAAGAACATGTCCGATTTTAAGCGCAGGTGGAACACATGCTCCAAAAAGGTATCAGAAGCAACTGTAAAATCTTTAATGGGAGGGTTTCCGAAAAAAGTCGATAATTTTGCAAAACCCGAGTACTAAGTAAACATTTTAATGCTAAATGATTTTGTATAATATGTCATTATATTTGCGTATTTTGTAGAGTTTTTATATTAAAAGGTTTGATTTTTATTTAAGAAAATCCAACTACAAATTTTATTTAGAGCACTTTTTAGCAGGTTAGTCATCTAGCATACCAGAGGTCCCAAGTTCGATCCCCGGCCAGACTCACTTGAAAAAATAAATTTTCCAAAAAAGCTGTGATTCACCTCATAACTCAGCTATCCACTGGTTATTGAGTATTCTCTAACTAATGCATTTGCCGTTAAAACTTAGGTCCCTTCCAATGAGTCTAAAACTAGAATCGGATGAGGCTCATTGTCTGAGAGAAGTACCCCTTGTTCCAATTGGAATGTTGTCGGGGAATTATATATAATTTATCATAATTATTATATATATATATTTTTTTTTTTGTGAAAACTGTAACGAATTTGTCAAATTTCGAAATAATCGGTCCACATTTGACCCTAGCTCTCATATAAGTCCAAATGACGAAAACAGCTTAAATATATAAATTTTCAGAAAATGTTTGTATGATGTCAAAATTTAGCAAATATCTTTTTTTATACAGGAAAAAGAACAACTTTAACCTTAGTGGTGAAGGGTATCGTATGGTCGGGATTGACCGACTATAGCACTTTCTTACTTGTTTTAATTTAGTTTTAGTCTTAAGAAATAGTTTGTTTAAAAAACGAAACTTTGAGTAAGACTTTAGTTTGCGTTTGAGCCTTAAACGCTAGTTTGAGCATCAATCTCTAATATTTTTTGATCACTTTTTCAAAACTCACCTAAAAACAAAAAAGCAATGAGCTGCTGTCAAGACATATTTGTTACTAATCAAAGTGCCACCGCATAAATAGTTCAGGGTACTCTCATCCTTATAGTAAAGCAAAGACATAAAGGGAAACTCTTTGGGTTCGGCCTTGGTGCCACCAACTATCAAGGCCTTTTCGCATGATGGACGAAAACGTTGAATAGCTTTGCATTCTATGTAAATTGGAAAAGTTTTTATTAAGTTTTGAAAAGAAATAGTTTTTTTTTATATAAATTTTACCTCTTACTGCTCTAATATCTATATCCTTGTCCTGGGCATATTTTTCGGGAGGTTTTCGGCAACAGACATAAGTACCGGTTAAGTTAAGATTGCAATAAGGTTTGTTTTGATACAAATGAAAATTATTTAAAATGAGAGGACAATCTTTAATGTGTTTGCATTCCGAATTTAGGGCGCATTCATTGGCTGGAAGGGGAGAGATTGAAATAAAAATCTGTGATTATTACTTTTTTTTTTATTTAAATTTCAAAACAAAGTTTATTTATATCCTAATTCTTCCCAACGGGTTAACAAAGACCATATTCTTGGTGTTGTGTATAAATCAGAATCTCTGGTGGAAATCGAACCCACAAACCCCCCTCAAGCAGTCACTACCCACTGGACTGGGCACCAGAGCGTCAAGACTTATATGGCAGAAAAAAACAGTTCTCCGTACACCACCGAATATAAAGTATTATTATTATTAAAGTTTCGAAAAAATTTTTTTATTTTTTTTTTCGCCGCACATTGGGGACGCCAAAATACATTTTTCATTGTATTGTAGGTATTTACAGTTGGATCTTAAAATGTGATATATCGATGTTTTTGTCACGAGGAGTTCAATATTTTGCTGTAATTGTCATTAGTATCTGATATCCGGTTATAGTATTTATTCATCAGACCTCATTTCCTACCACCCTAAATAATATACCATCATAATATCAGAAAATTAAAGCTCTTAAAAAATCTTTAAACTTTTACTAAGGAAGTTTTTCGATAACTTCAACCGAACTATTAGAAACAAGAAATTTCTGTTTTGCTGCACATAGGGGTCGCCAAAATATATTTTTCGTTGTATCTTCTATCAGTACAACAAAATAAAAAAAATTTCATGTGCTCTTAAAACCACTATACAATTTTGATGTATCATGACTTCCTTTGTACAAAAATGGTAAAATTTTTAAATTCTATGGATAGATTTTTTTTTTTTAATTTTTTGTATTGCATTTTTTTTAGACGTTTCTTCAAATAATTAATGATAACTCATAAACTACTAGTCCGATATTATTAAAATAAAATATTAATTTTTTTGTAAAATTGCAATTTTTTTTAGACACTTTTTCACATAATTAATGTTAACTCAGAAACTAATAATCGGATATTATTCAAATAAAATCAGAAAAATTAAGATTTACATAGCCTTTAATTCGTCTATATATCGCGTTTCAATCGGAGCAATAGTATCGGAGTTATAATAAAAAACTTAAAAAAAAATATTTTTTACATAAAAATGGCATAAATTTTCGTTTTAAAAAAATCATGAAAAATCGAAAACAGCAAAAAACTTCCAGATTTATTATTTTATCGCATAGCGACATATAATAGCAACAAAATGAGATATCGACCATAAAAATCGATTGATTTTTTTTCGAATTTATTCACAATTTAGTGAATTCGCTAATTTTCACAAAATTTTAGTTTTTAGCTTGATATACGCTTTATAGAGGGTTTTCAAATGTATGAAAAAAATACATTTTCCAGTTTCAAGGGGTGAATGTCAGCAAAATGAACAAAATGAGATATCGACCATAAAAATCGATTGATTTTTTTTTCGAATTTATTCACAATTTAGAGAATTCGCTAATTTTCACAAAATTTTTGTTTTTTGCTTGATATACGCTTTATAGCGGGTTTTCAAATGTATGAAAAAAATAAATTTTGAGATTTGTTGAGAAACTTCCACCCACAAAATTTTAGTCGAATTGGACAACGTTAACCCGTAGCGCATAAGCCCCAAATCTGAAAAATAGCATTTAAATCGAAAAAATTGACAAATTTGCAGTTTTTGCAAAATTAAAGCTATTTAAAATCACAATAATCCGACCGGCACTCCTTGAAATTCTAAAATCTATTTTTTTCACACATTTGAAAAACCCTGTATACGTATATCAAGCAAAAATATAAAATTTTGTGAAAATGGGTGAATTCACTTAATTGTGAATAAATTCGAAAATAATCAATCGATTTTTATGGTCGATATCTCGTTTTGTTGTTATTATTTGTGGCTTTGCGACAGAATAATGAATCTGAACATTTTTTGCCGTTTTCTATTTTTCATGATTTTTTTAAAACAAAAATTTTTGCCATTTTTCCATAAAAAATATATTTTTTTCTTAAATTTTTTATTATAACTCTGATACTATTGATCCGATTGAAACGCGATATATAGACGAATTAAAGGCTATGTAAATCTTAATTTTTCTGATTTTATTTGAATAATATCCGATTATTAGTTTCTGAGTTAACATTAATTATGTGAAAAAGTGTCTAAAAAAAATTGCAATTTTACAAAAAATTTAAAAAAAAAACCTTTCCATAGAATTTAAAAATTTTACCATTTTTGTACTAAGGCAGCCATGATATTTACATCATATGTATATAGTGGTTACTCGAGCATATTTTTGCTGTGCCCTGTGTAATCATTCCCTGAAGTAGGTACATTCTTCTAGTACTTACCCATGATATCTCAACTCATACAACAAACAAACGAATCCTTGTTTTTAATAGTTCGGTTGGAGTTATCGAAAAACTTCCTTAGTAAAAGTATAACGATTTTTTAAGAGCTTTAATTTTCTGATATTAGGAGGCACATTAGGGTGGTAGGAACTAAGATCTGATGGATAAATACTTGAACCGGCTATCTGAGACTAATTACTATTAAAGCAAAGTATTGGCCTCCTTGAGACAAAAACATCGATATATCACACATTAAAATCCGACTGCAAATGCCAAAGATATAACAAAAATGTATTTTGACGACCCCAATGTGCGACGAATTTTTTTTTTTTTCGAAATTGTGTAACAGCAATACTTAAAATAATTTTTTTTTTGTGAGACTCCCTACTGGGCACCCATCTGTGATTAATTATGATAAGATTAACTGATTTTGGTTCTCGAGATCTTTATCAATTTCTCAAGTTATTGGAATTTTTATTTATGAAAAGGGGCATCTCACCGACTGTTTTGACGGGTTATAGGGTGACTGGTAGTTTGGGTAAATAAAAACCTATTTTTTCTTCAACGTTATAAGAATTTATTTATTAGTGCAATAATATGTGCAATATTTAGGATTAGGATTTTAGGCTATAGTTTTCACAATATTTTCTTTAGTTTTAATTTAGGTTTAAGTATTTATTTTAAAAACTTATTTATTTATTTATTTATTTCTTTATTTATTTCACCGATGGTGATTCGAGTTGTTGGGTTTTCGGGTTGATGATGATTGAGAAGTGTTGTTTGCTTTTTGGCTCCACTTGCTTTTACCTTTCTTCCTAATTGAAGTTGGCTGCAGTTTATTTGCATGTCAAAATAATAGTCAGTGATGATATTAGGGTAGGTTCACCGCGTGAACACCGACCCTTAAATTTTATAAATTTCCGAATATTTTTGATTAAATTAAACAAAATCTTGGGCATAGTAAAGTAATCAAATAATAATGAAAATCCCATAACAAAATTTTGCACTATTTTTAATTTCTATCCAATTTTTTTTTTCAAAATCGTTAGAATAAAATATATATTTAGGTAATATTTTCAAATCAAATCTTACCTTTTGCAAACAGAAAAAGTTTTGTTACCAAACCCCCAAATACCAACAAAATTAAAAATGTTTTTAACATTTTTTTTTACTTTTAATAATTAATATACTTTTATATGTTTAACTGATCGTCTGACTTGTTTTCACCGGAATCTGCTTCAATACTGAATCAAGTCAATTCGATCTATTGTTTACGCTTGAAATCCCTCATTGATGCTCTCAATGCACGAGTAACAATTCTTTTCAAATTTCTTTTGTTTTTAATATTCCGCTTTAATTGATAAGCTTTTAATATTAAGAGATCTTTCCTATATAGTGGAGATGAGTGATCATGTATTTTTAAGATGAAAGAAAAAAATCGATTATCTTAGAGATTCTAATACTGGAGATTGTCTACTACAGATTTTGAAATCTCTTTTTTTTTAAGATTTATTTTTTTTTTCTTTACGATTCGAACTTTACTCAAGAGAGTTTTTACTGTTAAGGGGATTTTTTTTAAAGTTTTATTAGAGATTGTCAAAAGTTTGGGAAAAACTTTTAATTTACTTCAAAACAAACAAATATGCTTAGTATGTATGTAGATACAGAATTGGGTGATGTAGGGTATACTGCAACGGTTCTGATTGGTCTTAACTTTTCTCAATCCAAATGCAATTGAATCCTAGTATAAACTACTAGATGTCCCACATTACAACAACCGCCATGCGAAAATGATGTTATACCCAAAAGCAGCGACAAAACACTTTAGATCGGGATGATCAACAAACAATGGAACACCCGAATCCCTAATACAGATGTCACGGTTATTTTTTAAAAGATCCCGTACACATTTGCATGCGTATTTTAATGCCGTCTTTTATCATCGAAACGATCCTACTTAACTTTCAATAAATGTGGTGTCAATTCGGTTGTTGTAAAATTGACTCGACCTCAGTCGGCCGCTAGATATTCGGTAAAATTATCTACCAACCACTAGGGGTACACATGCGGGCATTATGTAAGCATTGAATTCGAACTCTTTGGCGAGTTCCACCAGGGCAATGCCATTGTATTTTTCTTGGATATCGGTGATAAAGAATTGGTGATGGGTAATGTAATTTTTGGTTTCGATACCAATTGGAGAGGCATCATCCGTTGTTGTGGAGTTATCCAATTCACCCAAACGAACCATATTGGGAGGACTGTAGGGGTTAATAATAATAATATATATATATATATATATATATATATATATATATATATATATATATATATATATATATATTTATATATATATATATATATATATATATATATATATATATATATATATATATAATAATAATAATTTAAAGGACAACATTCCAATGGGAACAAGTGGTACTTCTCTCAGACAAAGAGCTGCATCCGATTCCATTTTGAGACTCATTGAAAGGGACCTACGTTTTGACTCCGGCTCCGAACGGCAAATGCATTAGTTACAGAAGTTTTTCATAGCCTAATACTCAATAACCAGTGGCTAACTGAGTTATGAGGTGAATCGCTGCTTTTTTGAAAATTTATTTTTTTCAAGTTAGTCTGGCCAGGGATCGAACTTGCGACCTCTGGTATGCTAGGCGGATGACTAACCTTCTAGACCACGGCTGTTCACTGTAGGGGTTAGTTAAAATAAATTACATTGTTGAATTATATACTTTTCGCCTCTCTACTAACCCCTTTGCAAAGAAGGTTACCCAATGGGAATAGACTCTATATACAATTGTATAGGTAATATTTGTCTGACAGTTATTTCTCTTAAACAAATAAATAAATAATAGTGTTATATGGTTGTATAGGGAATGTTGGATACCAAACAACGATTACTATAGGGTTACCCATTTTGCGGTTTTAAAAGTGAACGTAAATCAAACACATCGCACTTGTTCAACAAGAGGGTATTAACTCAAAATTTATAAATTTTCACTTTTTAGAAGAAATTGATGTGTAGTGGTCTTATCTACCCATTGTAAAAATCTGACATCATTTTCACTACTATAGTAGAGTTAATACCCTCTTGTTGATCAAGTGCGACATAAAAAATATTTTTTTATGATATTTCTTTTTTATTATAAAGTTTGAATGTAGACATTATGTGTGAAATACTACATCATTTAAATGACCAACACGCGAATTGTTGTAAGCATTGATTCTATTGAGGTATTTTTCGACCTCTTTTTGACACATATTAGACGGTATTTCAGCCATAACTTGACGAATGTTGGTTTTTAAGTGCTCAAGGTTTATCTGCATAAACACGGTCTTTCACATAGGTCCACAAAAAAAGTCTAATGGTGTCAAATCGCATGATATTGGTGGCCAGTTGATATCGCCACGACAAGAAATTATGCGGCCAGGAAATGTCTCTTGCAATAAAGCCAAAGCCGCTCGAGTTGTGTGGCATGTGGAACCGTCTTGTTAAAACTACATATTCTCCAAGTCATACTCTTCATAGCAGACAAAAAAAACGGTTATCATATGACCATAACGCTCCGAATTCACGGTGACAGTCGTTCCATAGTCGTTTTCGAAGAAGTAAGGTTCAATCACACCTTCGGACCAAAGAGTGCAACAAACAGTGACTTTTTCTGGATATAATTGCCTCTTTTCAATTACTTGAGGATCCTCAGAACCTCAAATATGACAATTTTGTTTATTAACATACCCACCGAGTGAGAAATGAGCTTCTATGCAGTCCACCGCCTCTTGTTCAAACACCCATTCCAGGTATCTACGACTTGTGAATGTTCGGCTAGCTTCAGTTGTTGTATGAGCTAGACTTCGGGTCTTTGGCAACACTTTCACTTACAGCAGCGATATTTTCAGCGGAACGAGCGAAACGATCATGCACAGGCCTTACAATATCTGTAACAGCTCCAGTCTCATCAAATTTCTTCACAATTTTGCCAATTGCCTGCGTAGTTGGACGATTATGCAAACCATAAACTCCTCTTAAAGCACGATATGTGGCTGTTGCAGAATCACCATTTTTGTAGTATATTTTAATAATTTTTATGCGTTGTGTGATACTTAAGCGATCCATTTTCGTCAATGTCAGACTTTCAACTGAAAAGAAAAAAATTGGTTTAACAACTTAGTTTGACAGATGTCAAATTCCAGTCCTATACTTTTGAAACCACGAAATGGATAAGCTTTTATATTCTCCTTATGAAATTTTAAGACGATTGAGCGATGTCCGTCTGTTGAAAGCATGATAGAACCTTAACAATAGGAGCTTAGTCATTATAACTTGCCAAGAACTTTTTTAATTTCTTGGAAAGTTTTGCTATTGAAATTGGGCGAAATCGATTTACATTTGACCATAGCTCGCGTATAACTTCGCCTAGGCTAATCGCTTATTTGCTACTAAAAGACAAACTATAAAAAATATGATGATAAAATTTTTTACAGAGAAGCTTTCAATTAGCTACATCCTCGTAGATATATGAGATTGGTTTCTAAATTTAAAACAATTTGATGGTCAGTATATAAGATTCGGCACAGCCGAATATAATAATCTTACCTGTTCTCCATTGGATCAAAATGTGAAATATTATTGCGATCGGATAAAATTTACCCGTGACGCCAAATTTGAGGTGAAAGTCAATATGAAAGTCACAGAATATAGAAGTATGAAATTTTAATCGGTCTTTTAATTTTAATTCGATGAAACATATTTATTTATTAAAACTTAGCTTTTATGAATCCATTAATTTAATGGTGTTAAAATGTAACTATTTATACCTTCGCCACCATAGGTGAAAAGGTCATTATAATAGTAATTTTAGGCTTTAGCGTCAATACTAAATAAAATTTTGGACCATTGTTCCACTAATAGTTTTCCTTATAAGGTTGCCTTTTCAAAAATTATCAATACTTCAATATAAAGGTTTCTTAACAAGTTTTTTTGTTTGCCTAAAAAACGACAAAAAAAATTTATCATTTTGGAAAATTTAAACTTAAATACATATATCGGGAAAAATTTTAATCCAATATGAGGCCTAAGTCGTCAACATTTTTTTCGAAGTCGAATATCTCAAAAACTATAGGAGATAAACCATACGTGTTGATGTTTTTTGCAGCTGGTTTCGTACATATAAAAATCTTTTACATCGTATCAAAAATGTGACTTCTGGATCGTTTTTAATTTTCGAAAAACCCAAGGTGCCCTACTTTGAGAGCATATAGCTGTCCTCCTGATAAGTCTACAGAGCCCAAATTCTAAACATAATATTGAGTACACCACCTCAATAGCCGTGTGGAATGTCACATAATTGAGGTTACCGTTTAAAAGCTCTTAAATTATTTCTCTAAATTTTATATTATTATATATTTTTTTCGAACCACTGAGAGATGATGCTACCATATTTTATACAAATTATTACCATTGATGAAGAGTATTATTATACCCTTCACCACCATACGTGGAAAAGGTATTATATGCTTGTGTTTAGAATCACTTTCTGAATCGATTTAGCGATGTCAGCCCGTCCGTCTGGCTGGATGGCTGGCTGGATCCCCATGTAACCAAAGTACAGGTCGCAATTCTAAAGATATTTGATGAAATTTGGCACAGATAATTTTTTTGATAGTGTGACCATGGATATTGAAATTCGTCAAAATTGGTTTATTATTTATGGTACCTCCCACAGGTCTCACTTCCCGGAATTAATATTTTGACCACATATACCAATATTATTTCATGAAATTTAAAACAAAAATTTTTGTAAAAACTGTAATCAATTTGCCAAATTTCGAAATGATTGGTTCATATTTGACCCTAGCTCTCATATAATTCCAAATGACGGAAACAGCTTAAATATATAAGTTTTATGGAAAAGTTTGTATGATGGCAAAATTTAGGAAATATTTGTCTTTATACAGGAAAAAAACACCTTAGTGGTGAAGGGTATCGTATGGTCGGTCTTGACCGACTATAGTACTTTCTTACTTGTTATACCCTTCACCACCATAGGTGGAAAGGGTATTATAAGTTTCTGCTGTATGTATGTAACGCATAGAAATATTTGTCTTAGACCCACCTTTTAGTATACCAATAGGCTTAGAATCACTTTCTGAGTCGATTTAGCGATGTCCGTCCGTCTGGCTGGCTGCACCCCCATGTAAACCTTGTAATCAAACTGAAGGTCGCAATTTTAAAGATTATTTGATGAAATTTGGCACAGATCATTTTTTTTGATAATGGGACCATGGCTATTAAAATTGGTCAAAATCGGTCCATTATTTATGGTACCTTCCATAGGTCCCACATCCCGAAATTGATATATTGGTAACATATATCAATATTTTTCCATGAAATTTAAAACTGCTTATGTAAACTAAAATCACTGTACCAAATTTCGTTGAAATCGGTCCACATTTGACCATAGCTCCCATACAAACTCTTCTTTAAAAACGCTCTAAATGAGACAAAAAATCACTAAAACGCTCGTAAATCTAAAGGTAATGAAAATTTTGAGTTTATTTTTAGCATACATAATTTTTGTAACAACTGTAAACAATTTGCCAAATTTCGAGATAATCGGTCCACATTTGACCTAGCTCTCATATAAGTCCAAATGACGGAAACAGGTTAAATATATAAGTTTTGAGAAAATGTTTGTATGATGACAAAATTTAGCAAATATTTGTCTTTATGCAGGAAAAAGAACACTTTTGACTTAAGTGGGAAAGGGTATCGTATTGTCGGTCTTGACCTACTATAGCACTTTCTTACCTGTTTTTGTATAGGGATTTGAACTTTAACTGCTCTGATCATTTTTATATCAAAGAAAATATAACCATGACCAAAAATAAAGACCCCAGTTTTGCCCCCAAGTCAAGTAGATGTAAGCCTGAGAAAACTATAAGACAGACATTTGATGACCTTGATAATTTTAGGATTAAATCAAATCGGTCTACATACAGGGTGGCCCAGAAAGACCGAAGTGGTGTGAATTGCTTATAACTTTTTATTTAAGAGATATTTTTTTAATTTTTTTTTTTTAATACATTAAATGTATGGGGAATATTTTTGGATTAGTTATTAAAAATGATATCCCGCAAGTGGTGGCCATATTCTGCTTCGCACAAATGTGCTCTTTCCAACACATTTTCCATGACCTTTCGCAAAACTTCCGGTGGTATGTTAATTCTTCTCGAATATTGGTTAATTTCTTCTCGAATATTGGTTTTTAACTCCTCAATAGTCCTAGGCTTATTAACATAAACTTTTCCTTTTAAATAGCCCCAAAGAAAACAGTCTGGAGCGGTTAAATCCGGGGACCGCGGAGGCCAATTACTCTCCTGTACCACTTGAATATTGTCAGCCGTGTGGACAGTTCGGTGTCTGCCGGGACCAGGAAGGTTCCTTACTGCTCCTTGTTCCATCTGTCGCTAGAATATCACAAATACTCGTATGTCTCTTTAAAATAATTCTGATGTCTTTTTTCTGTTATCCTCGTCTACCAGATATGGCTCTTGGAATTAAAAAAAATGTTGATCCATATTTAAGCAAAGTATTAAGGGAAATCAAATAGTCGTGCTTGATCGACTGTCTTACTTTTTGGACTGACGACAAACTTACCATTGCATTTTAAGCATATACAGATCGGGAAACTGAAAATTTATTATGATTTAAAACTTAACTATATTTGAAGCTAAACATTGACCAATTTCGACCAATTTAATAAAATTAACTTTATTTTTTATTTTCAGTCGTAATTTTAATTCAAATCCTTACCACCTCAGCCATACCATGTGATTCCTGCGGCAATGAATGCGCCAATGCCTGCGGTACCAAGCATTTTAGGTAAATGAATTGTATTAAATCAAAAAAACCATAAAACTAATTCAATTCCAATTTATATAGAACCTGCTGTTTTAATTATCTGCGCAAACGCACCGATCCAAATACCATGAAAATGATAACGAATAAACGTCTCATCGATTTTATAATGTTGCAGGGTCGAGCAATGTTTACGCAAAATGAAATGAGCAATGAGCGAAAGCAACAACAGCAGCAGCATCAGCAACAATTACAGGAACAACAGCAGCGCCAACAGAAACTTTTAATGCCCCGCTCAGTTCTGCCCTTTAACGACGAAGAACGTTTGAATGGGACTTTTGTAATGGAAGACTTGCAGGCCTATTATGACTAAAGATAGTTCCATACGTTGTTGCAATTGAAACTGGCGATTGGTGCAATGATTATGACCACGACTCTGCTGCTGATGTTGATGATAATGATGCTGACGACGATGATGATATGACCAAACTGATGATGATGATGATAATGATTCTGAACACGATAATTTTTTATAAAATGATTAATTATAAATTTTGTACAAATATTTTATTGGAGTATTAAAAGGGTGTATTAGGATTAAAGAAACTTATCTAACAAAAATTTGTATGTTTGAAATATTAATTTGTCTAAGTTTTTAAATATATTTGATTTTATTTAAAATTGTTTAATACAAGTGTACATATGAAGATCAGCGGTGCCCACTGTTTCTATTAATGAGTTGTAGAAGATGTTGTTGTTTTATATCAATGTTGCGCAAAATTTCTCCCTAGGGTTTGCCCAAAATCATTTAATATATCGGGTGTTTTTTATTGAGGTATAGAACTTTAAGTTGGCATCACTTTTTTAACTGGCGGCCATTTTGTCAGCTGTCAAGTGATTAATATTTAGTTTGGTTTGCCATTTCATCATGAACAGGTTGACAAAAGAACAACGCTTGCAAATCGTGCAAATTTATTTCGAAAATAATGGTTCAGTTCGCGAAGTTTACCGCAAGCTCCGTCCATTTTATGGTCGACATAATCGTCCATCAGAGCAATTAATTCGGTTAACCATGGATCGTTTTCGAACAGTGCGCACCGAAGAAACAATTGCCGCTGTAGAGCAAAGTGTTGAAGAGGACCCGAATGAATCGATTCGCCACCGTGCCCAGCAATTGGAGCTTTGTCCATCAACTTTATGGAAGATTTTGCGCAAAGATCATGGCTTGCGACCTTACAAGATCCAGCTTGTGCAAGAATTAAAGCCGCGAGACCATGCAATGCGTCGTGATTTTGGTGTATGGGCCGAAAATGAGATTGATCTCGATGCTTATTTTCATCGCAAAATTTTGTTCAGTGATGAGGCTCATTTTTGGTTGAATGGCTACGTCAACAAGCAAAATTGCCGCATTTGGAGTGAAGAGAATCCACATGAGACCCTTGAGACGCCATTATATCCACAAAAACTGACTGTTTGGTGTGCTCTATGGGCTGGTGGAGTCATTGGGCCATACTTCTTCCGAAATAATGGTGGAGAGTCAGTTACCATAAATGGAGACCGGTATAGAGTCATGATAACCGACTATTTTGTTCCCCAATTGGATGGCATGAATGTGGATGAGTTGTGGTTCCAACAAGACGGCGCTACATGCCACACAGCGCACGTCACAATTGATTTATTGAAGGAAACATTCGATGAGCGCATAATTTCGCGGAATGGACCTGTCAATTGGCCACCAAGACCGTGCGATTTGACACCACTGGATTATTTTCTTTGGGGATATGTGAAGTCGCTCGTCTACGCCAACAAACCAGAAACGTTAGGGGACTTGGAAGCCAACATTCGTGGCGTTATTGCCAACATACGGCCCCATATGCTCGAAAAAGTAGTTGAAAATTGAACCTGTAGAATTGGCTTTATTCGACCAAGCCGCGGCGGCCACATGCCCGAAATCATATTTAAACAATAATGGCATAAAATTATCCTTCCAATAAAGCCAAATTAATGGACATTAAAACGATTTTCTTGTGTTTTATTTCAATTCGAAGTTCTATACCTCTAAAAAAAACACCCATTACAATTTGTTATTGAAGTGAACATTACTGATATAGATTTAAATGCGTCGTGCTGGACTATATTCCGGTATCTTTAGGAGAGAGTAATATTAAGATTAGTTGATTATGTGGCAGTAGCAGTCATAGCCACATTCCTAAGTACATTCGGAGACATCGTTCATAGAACATTTCTTTCGATAAATCCCATCAAGACTGAAATAGCTCAGTTCAAAATAAGATTGAAAATTCTACCAGTGAAACTTACCTATTTTTTTTATTGTTTAGTTTAGTTTTATTTATTCTCAAAATTCATTTATAATTTTTTCTTAAAAGCAATTTTAACATTTATGTTTCCTTACGTACTAATTGTACCCTTTAAGGACTTAACGGCTATGATTTGGAAATATTTACAGCGTGATTGTTAAACGGTCATTTATTTATTTCAATTTTTAATTAATACATTTTCAATTTTTCCCAAAAATTAGATAAAAAGGAAAGCACTTTAATATTTTATACAAAAGTTTGTCCTCTGGCCTATTGTGTAGTACAGGGTGGCCCAGAAAGACCGAAGTGGTGTGAATTGCTTATAACTTTTTATTTAAGAGATATTTTTTTAATTTTTTTTTTTAAATACATTAAATTTATGGGGAATATTTTTGGATTAGTTATTAAAAATGATATCCCGCAAGTGGTGGCCATATTCTGCTTCGCACAAATGTGCTCTTTCCAACACATTTTCCATGACCTTTCGCAAAACTTCCGGTGGTATGTTAATTCTTCTCGAATATTGGTTAATTTCTTCTCGAATATTGGTTTTTAACTCCTCAATAGTCCTAGGCTTATTAACATAAACTTTTCCTTTTAAATAGCCCCAAAGAAAACAGTCTGGAGCGGTTAAATCCGGGGACCGCGGAGGCCAATTACTCTCCTGTACCACTTGAATATTGTCAGCCGTGTGCACAGTTCGGTGTCTGCCGGGACCAGGAAGGTTCCTTACTGCTCCTTGTTCTCGAAAATTTGCAACCAGACGGTTTATTGTTGACTGAGAGGGTGCAACCCGCACATTAAATTGACGACGGTATGCACGCTGAGTCAACACAATGGACCGTTGATTTGAAAAGTAAATTTCAACAATTTGGGCACGTTGTTCAATTGTGTATTGCTCCATTATAAATTATCCAAGTCTTCTTTACAAAATACTGAAAAGAAAAGAAAAAAAAAATTATAATAAAAAAGTTATAAGGAATTCACACCACTTCGGTCTTTCTGGGCCACCCTGTATTATATACTAAATTATTAATCATTTTAAAGAGACTTGCCCTATTTAGTGTTAAAAGGTCTACCGATGACAAATATCTAAATCATTGCAATGCCTCAAGATCGCCCGAACTTTCAAATCATCCGCGGACAAGACCAATAAATGCGTCTATCCTCTAGACATATTGGACGGCCTACGTAAATCGACATATTGGACGGCCTACGGTAGATGACATCAGGTCCCAGACGATGCCTTTGACCAAGACATGCTTCCAGAATCCGTCTTTCTCATATACTAAGCCACTTCATCTGGACAGAGGATAATCTTTATCAGTCTAGAAAGGCATAAGACATGAGAGGTCGAATTACTTGGCGATGGAGCAAGAGTCTCCTCTGATGACCAAGAATGCTCCTATAGGCTGCAAATGCATGTTTGGTACGCTCAAGAATGTAATCAATGTGTCTGTAGAATTCAAAATTCTCGTGGAATATCGTCGTGCGGAAGTTTATGTGCTCTATCCGCCATTTTACACATTTTGAGTTAATGATGACACTTTAGGTTATCGACCCTAAATTTTAGGTTCTAAGATAAATAGTATCTATTTTGTTCTTTATCCTTCAAAACTGTTTTTTGTGCTATTTTGCTCTATACGCCAAATATATGGTGTAAAAATATCACAATTCTATCGCATACTTTTTTAGAAAAATTATCTTAAGACTTCAAGATCAATTTTCTCAAAATGCATTTTTGGCGTATAGAGAACATAAACTTCCGACGACGATATCACCCCTAGATATTTGATCCTATCCGACACATTGTCCAATTCTTTACCTTTCATCAGAGAGGGATGAAGCCCCTACCGTTTGGGTAGAGATATTTTCCGGTCCCTTTAATTATTACCGCTTCTGTTTTTCTCATATTCAATTGGAGAAGCCATTTTCGGAAATTTGTATCGAGAATATTAATTAAGATATTCGTTGATGCGAAGATTGATTGAAAATGTAATCAGTATATCATCTGCGTACAATAGTAGGTTGCCATCAGGTGGCTTGGGCATGTCACACACAAGAACACTGCATAAGACTGGTCCCAAAAAATGAACCCTGAGGAACACCAGCTTCTACAGACATCTCTACGGATTGAGATTCACCCACTCTTACTCTAAAGTTACATGTAAGCCTTGACAAAATCAAGACTTACTGCGATAGTTGGATAACGTCTAAAGACACATAATCTGAGAAGACCGTTAATGCGTGGGACGTTGAATGCCCACCATTAACCCTTTAAGGGTCATAACGATCGGAATAGGATAAATAAAATCTGGTTTTGATTTAGGGTTACTATTGATGACTAAAAATATAAAATAATGAAAAAAATATTTTTTTTAGTTTTTGATTGGTGGTAAAAATATTCCCTCTGCCTGCAGCGGGTAAAGCAATACCATGTCCACGTTCTATATTTTGTTTAATTTATTTTAAAGCTGAATTATGAGTCTAAAAGGATGCCCTTTTCAGAAATTGTATCATGGAACTTCTAGTAAAAGATTTCTACAATACTTGGCTTCGGAGCCTAAATCAAAGATCAAAGCTAAATATAGCAGTGTTGTGTTTTTCAAGCCGAAGTACTGGCTATTTAGAAAGTAGCAGATTTTTCATATGTAATTTCCCAACAATAGTGGTATAAAAAGTCAAGCTGTCGCTAAGGAGTGCGCAAAAAGATCAATAACACTGTGCTCGATTTTGACAACTTTTTTACCGACAAAAGGAAAACCTAGTGGTGAAAGATAAATCGAGTACGCTGAATTCAATGATGCTAACCGTTTTTTTAGGTTAGTAGTAGTTTTCGAGATATAGTTTTATAAAAAATGGAGGAGGTTACTCTATAAATATTCACGTAACTCGAAAACTGTTTATTTTCTTGAACTAACTAAAAAAATCGAAATTAGGCATATAAATTATCAAAACATACTACAAAAATGGTGATTCTGCAACAGCCACATATCGTGCTTTAAGAGGAGATTATGGTTTACATAATCGTTCAACTACGCAAGCAATTGGCAAAATTGTGAAGAAATTTGAAAAGACTTGAGCGGTTACATATGTACATATATTGCAAGGCCTGTGCATAATCGTTTTGCTCTTTCCGCTGAAAATATCGCTGCTGTAAATGAGAGTGTTGCCGAAGACCCGAATGTGTCGAGTACACGTATTGCGACTTGGAGAATATGTGGTTCCAACAAGACGGTGCCACATAACTCGACACATAAGAATCAATGCTTGCAACATTTCGCGTGGTGGTCATTTAAATGATGTAGGGTTTCACACATTATGTCAACGTTTAAACTTTATAATAAAAAAGAAATATCATGAAATAATATAATTTATATGTGTTTTTTTATTTTCACTTTTGAAACCGCAAAATGGATAACCTTTTATAACTTTTTCTTGAAACCAAGTATTGATCCTTAATTTCTAGACTCTTCTCTACTGCATCAATAGATTTTTCAAAAGCCGTTGTCAAAAAATCCCTTTTTTACAGCAGAAATACCATAGCCTTCTCACATGAACCCATCACATTGCCTGCAAAAAAAAACTCAGATTAAATTAAAATCCGCCGAACTAAAATGGCTAATTGCCTCTACTCTGAATTTAGACCACATGGTCCTTTTGTACAAATCAATAATTATACCAATATGGACGTTTGGTATTCAATTGTAGGTAACGGCTTCTGCCTCGAACATTTCGAAATAATAGAGAATACAATGAAGGATCTTAAGTTTAATAACTTAGTTTAATAACAGTGCTACCATCAGTGGACAAAATTAAAAAAAAAATCATTGACACAAATTTTATTAAATGTAATTAATTTCAATAGATAACAATACAACTAAAACAAACCCTTTTTGTTGCCTCCAGGTGGCGCCAAAGTTGAGCAAAATTACGAAAAAAAAATAGTTGCTTAAAAACATTTTTTGGTGGCTTCACAAAAAAGGTCGGAAAAAATCCATTTTTTCGAAGATTTTAAAAATTTTGGTTTTTTTTTTGTTGCATAAACGCATTTGGAAAAATACAAAAATTTAGATTTTAAATTCAGTTTTAATTTAGTAATGTTTTGTAGAATAGAATTTTATCATTTTTTTTTTATAAATTTGCAAAATTTTAACGGAAAATTAAAAAAATACATCGAATATCATATTTTTTTTCTTCGATTTTATATCACTCTGGTCCCTTATCTAATAGATAATAATCTCAACCACTTCGGTCCACCTTTACAAGATATATGAATTTAAAAAGTGTCTAAAATGATCAATTTTGCATGATTATAACGTGTAACTCATTTGATATTCTGCCGCGGCAAGCGGCTGCGGGTGACAATCAGCTGTTTTTTGATTTGTCAAATTTCAAGCGGCAATGGAAAAAAGTAGAACTTTGTTCTACTTTTCCGCGCGGCAGATTTTTTCAGTGCTGCCAGATTTAATTATATCCTACGTGCTTAGACACCATTTTTTTCTTAAATGTTATTAAATGGAGGATATTTCTCTAAGACTTATACCAATTTTGCACACAAGTACGAGTATGTAAACCTATTCGGCATCAAGTTATCAAATTTCATTAATATATTGGGTGTTTTTTTTAGAGGTATAGAACTTCGAATTGAAATAAAACACAAGAAAATCGTTTTAATGTCCATCAATTTGGCTTTATTGGAAGGATAATTTTATGCCATTAATGTTTAAATATGATTTCGGGCATGTGGCCGCCGCGGCTGGCTCGAATAAAGCCAATTCTACAGGTCCAATTTTCAACTACTTTTTCGAGCATATGGGGCCGTATGTTGGCAATAACGCCACGAATGTTGGCTTCCAAGTCCCCTAACGTTTCTGGTTTGTTGGCGTAGACGAGCGACTTCACATATCCCCAAAGAAAATAATCCAGTGGTGTCAAATCGCACGATCTTGGTGGCCAATTGACAGGTCCATTCCGCGAAATTATGCGCTCATCGAATGTTTCCTTCAATAAATCAATTGTAACGTGCGCTGTGTGGCATGTAGCGTCGTCTTGTTGGAACCACAACTCATCCACATTCATGCCATCCAATTGGGGAACAAAATAGTCGGTTATCATGGCTCTATACCGGTCTCCATTTATGGTAACTGAAGAAGAAGTATGGCCCAATGACTCCACCAGCCCATAGAGCACACCAAACAGTCAGTTTTTGTGGATGTAATGGCGTCTCAAGGGTCTCATGTGGATTCTCTTCACTCCAAATGCGGCAATTTTGCTTGTTGACGTAGCCATTCAAACAAAAATGAGCCTCATCATGAACAAAATTTTGCGATAAAAATCAGCATCGAGATCAATCTCATTTTCGGCCCATACACCAAAATCACGACGCATTGCATGGTCTCGCGGCTTTAATTCTTGCACAAGCTGGATCTTGTAAGGTCGCAAGCCAAGATCTTTGCGCAAAATCTTCCATAAAGTTGATGGACAAAGCTCCAATTGCTGTGCACGGTGGCGAATCGATTCATTCGGGTCCTCTTCAACACTTTGCTCTACAGCGGCAATTGTTTCTTCGGTGCGCACTTAGAGTAAACGTAGTGCGAAAACGTTCCATGGTTAACCGAATTAATTGCTCTGATGGACGATTGTGTCGACCATAAAATGGACGGAGCTTGCGGTAAACTTTGCGAACTGAACCATTATTTTCGAAATAAATTTGCACGATTTGCAAGCGTTGTTCTTTTGTCAACCTGTTCATGATGAAATGGCAAACCAAACTAAATATTAATCACTTGACAGCTGACAAAATGGCCGCCAGTTAAAAAAGTGATGCCAACTTAAAGTTCTATACCTCAATAAAAAACACCCGATATGACAACTGCTTTCAGATATATTTTTCATATTGTATTTTTTTCGGTTTTTCCATATTTAGGGATTTGTGCATTCTAGACTTATTCTTAGGCCAATTTTGTCGAAATTTTGCAAACAATTTAACCAAATTTTTGTTTAATCATGCACCAAATTTTATTTGTCTAAACTAAGTCATATAGAAGATATTTTTAGTTTTGTGAACTCCATTTATTTTTCAATATTAAGTAATATGTGGGCGGTAGGCGTGTCCTTCGACCGATTTTGTTAAAATTTCGAACTTGATATTGTTGAATCCATATCAAGTCACATACCAAATTCCTCTAAGACAATTGCTTCGATTTTTGTCCATTGATTGCATGGAATGGTAGCACTGTGCGCTGTGGACTTTTGAAAGTAGTGGAAATAAATTAAACAAAAATTTGATTTTGTATCAATTGCTTTATTCTCTTTTTATTTAATTTTTTTTTTTGATTTTTTAATTATGCAAAATTTTTTTCTTCGCTTAGTTTCGTTTTTTTTTTGTTGTTATATTTTACAAAATAAACTTTTTTTGTTAAAGATTTTTTTTAATAATTTTTGTTTCACATTCTTAAAAGCTTAAAGAGTTTAACCATAAAACACAGCTCAAGATCACTTCGTTGAATTTTTAGGAATTCTGTTTTTCTTTCTATACAAATTAAAGCTAATTACTTAAATTTAAATAAATTAATTAATAAATATAAGATTTTCAAATCGTTTAGTCCTTTTAACGAGCCAAAGTTGTCATTAATATCATTCAGTTTAAAAAGTGAGAAAATGGATTGAAAAAAAGAACAAGATTTTCAAAACACATAATCTACGCGGCTGATTCACTGACTTCAGCTGTAGCCTGTGTTCGGGAATCAGAGCCAGTATCGTCTTTGCCACAAGCCAAACAGGGGATTTTCTCTTTCAAAACTTGTTTGTATTTGGGATGACTAAAAAGATTTTAAGCAAACAAACAAATTTATGATATTTTTCATAATTTCCCTTGTACTTTTATGCATTCATTAAATACTCACCTCAAACCGTAAACAATTGGATTGCACACCGAATTGGCTTTGGCAAATACAGAACCGCAAATGGTACTCAACGGTGACAGGGACATCGATTCAAAGATGCCGGCATAGTTTATGATCGTATATGGTGTCCAGGCCAAAAACCATAAAGTGATTGTAACAAGTGCCACTTTAGCCAATTTTATTTCCACCGATTTGCCCTTATCCGCTTCACTGTTGCGCAGCGATGCAACATTCATTTTTTTCGCCTGTTCACGCATCGCCTGCTCATGTACTCTGACGGCCTTTATGAGTGGAAGAGAATAAAAAGAAATTGAAACGATTTTACTTTCAGATTAAGTTTTTGTAAAAGAGTTTTTTTTTGATATTTCGTTCAACAGCTGCAAATTGATAAGCCTATAATGGATTCATATTCGAATTAAAATAAATTATTAATTAAGGGATTTTAATGCGAATAATATTTGGAAAGGGATTATTAATGTGTATGAAATTTTACTTTCCAGTATCTTAATTGAAAGTGGTTGATGAACTCAATATTTAAAATTAAAATCTGGTGTTTGTGGGTACAATACCTTAGCTTTAAAGCAGAGATGCCCAAAAGTAATGAGTTCTTACCGCTTGTGGTAGGAGTTGTTGTAATTGTATCTGGCATCACTGCTTTAAATTGTAAACTGGTTTATAAAGAGTCCCAAGATAAACAAGTAAGAGTGTTATATTCGGCTGTGCCGAATCTTATTTACCCACAATTAAGTTATGTTAAATTAAGAAACATATCTCATATATCTACGAGGGTGCAGCAAATTCAAAACATGGGCCAGATTAAAAAAAGTTGTTAAGCTAGTTGGTATTGTTAATAAAATATTTGGACTAAATTCGGTTGTAGGAGCATTATAGTTCAACATTTAGAAGTATGTAAGTGGTTTCCTTAGTATTTACTTTGAAATTCGGTATCGCAACCTGGTATGGTTTTACATTAATAAGTTGTTAAATGCTTTTCGTTTAGCTTAATATTTAGTTAGGATAAATATGCTGATAGTAATACGACAGGTCCATATACTTTGTTAGAAGTTCCTAATGAATTTACAGAATATAAAATCTGGACATTGGTACAATCTTAATATGCTGCTTGTACGTCCGAATCTTTTTGATTGTAGATATAAAAAGGGGATGATATATGTATATATCGGGTGTTTTTTATTGAGGTATAGAACTTTAAGCTGGCATCACTTTTTTAACTGGCGGCTATTTTGTCAGCTGTCAAGTGATTAATATTTAGTTTGGTTTGCCATTTCATCATGAACAGGTTGACAAAAGAACAACGCTTGCAAATCGTGCAAATTTATTTCGAAAATTATGGTTCAGTTCGCGAAGTTTACCGCAAGCTCCGTCCATTTTATGGTCGACATAATCGTCCATCAGAGCAATTAATTCGGTTAACCATGGATCGTTTTCGAACAGTGCGCACCGAAGAAACAATTGCCGCTGTAGAGCAAAGTGTTGAAGAGAACCCGAATGAATCGATTCGCCACCGTGCACAGCACTTGGAGCTTTGTCCATCAACTTTATGGAAGATTTTGCGCAAAGATCTTGGCTTGCGACCTTAGAAGATCCAGCTTGTGCAAGAATTAAAGCCGCGAGACCATGCAATGCGTCGTGATTTTGGTGTATGGGCCGAAAATGAGATTGATCTCGATGCTGATTTTCATCGCAAAATTTTGTTCAGTGATGAGGCTCATTTTTGGTTGAATGGCTACGTCAACAAGCAAAATTGCCGCATTTGGAGTGAAGAGAATCCACATCCACAAAAACTGACTGTTTGGTGTGATCTATGGGCTGGTGGAGTCATTGGGCCATATTTCTTCCGAAATAATGCTGCATAGTCAGTTACCATAAATGGAGACCGGTATAGAGCCATGATAACCGACTATTTTGTTCCCCAATTGGATGGCATGAATGTGGATGAGTTGTGGTTCCAACAAGACGGCGCTACATGCCACACAGCGCATTTCACAATTGATTAATTGAAGGAAACATTCGATGAGCGCATAATTTGGCGGAATGGACCTGTCAATTGGCCACCAAGATCGTGCGATTTGACACCACTGGATTATTTTCTTTGGGAATATGTGAAGTCGCTCGTCTACGCCAACAAACCAGAAACGTTAGGGGACTTGGAAGCCAACATTCGTGGCGTTATTGCCAACATACGGCCCCATATGCTCGAAAAAGTAGTTGAAAATTGGACCTGTAGAATTGACTTTATTCGAGCCAGCCGCGGCGGCCACATGCCCGAAATCATATTTAAAAAAAACACCCTAAAAAAAACACCCATTATAAAGAGACCAATGATTTCAATTGAAACTTTTGAATTGAGAGTTAAGTTAAAGGAAAATTGGGTCTAGTAGACCCTTACGCTTATCCTAATTGGAAACTTAAGAGTGATAATCGACTTTAAAGATATGAAGCGAAAGAAAATTGAACTTAAGAGGTTTTTGTTGCATATGTAACATTTATGTCTATATCAAAATAAATATTAACATAACATAAATATAATAACATGGCATCACTAACTTAGATGTAATAAATTAGTATAATATGGCATCCTTATGTTTTGTAATATGGCACCTTCTTGTAAGATACATAAAACAAAGATCATCATTTTTCAGTTAATTATCTGGGGGGTTACTGCGTATTTCGATTCGAAAGAAAATATTTTCGAAACACAATGCTTTAAGCATACAAATTCGAACAGTTTTTCTTTCGAATCGAGATACGAGTAACCCCCATGGAGTTTTACAACTTACTAAAAGACCGCCAGTACGTAGGTGTCGTTCTACGGGAGACTTGCTGGCCTTTCTTTCAGAAAAGTGGTATCGTTCAATACACCGTTTTGGCGAAAGTAAGGTTGTGGCTTTAGATATTTCCATGACGTTCGATAGAGTCTGACAATCATTTCTCTCTATTCATATCGAGTTTTATCAAAGACCGCACTATTAGAGTTGTTATAGATGGAATCACATCGAACGAGTTTAAGATCAATTCAGGGGTACTCTCCTACCCTATTTCTTATATTTCTTAATAATCTCCTACGTCAAACTTCTAACTCTATATACTCTTTTGCAAATAATAACAACATTTGCCATTCATACTCATTTTATTACAGATCAAGCCTTTTAAAGATTGAGGACATGAGACAATATATGAACGAAACGTTTAACCGGGATCTTAATACAATCTCCGAATAAGGACGCGCAAATAAGTTCGACTTTAATGCCCGGAAGACCCTATGTTGTGTATTAACACACATGAGCCCGTCCGATTATGTTGCTTCATCTGTATTTATGGGTGGTATAAATATAGAGGAATCAGAAGCTCTTGATGTTCTAGGCATGATCAAATTTTTCCAGTATCGAAAGAAGCATTTAAGTGCCTCAGCTTTTTAAAGCGGTGCAAAATATTTTTTACTCCATCTGATCTCCTTGCTATTGTTATTATATCCGACCGAAAAGTATATTTTGGAGCTTCTCGAAGTGTGTCTCAACTGGAACGCAATTTCTAAATTAGGCGCGATTCGAAGTGTCATTGTCTGACATTTAAACAATTGTTATTGTTTGCTAGTAGAAGGTACGAGGTTAGTAAAAATGGTGCGCTACACGAATGAACAACGCATTCTCATTGTGAAATTGTTTTACCAAAATGGCGAAAGCTACAATTCGCAAATTGCGATGAATTTGGGCTCACAATAATGCTCCAAAAGAGCCAACTGTAAAGAGATTAATGGATAAATTTGCCGAAACTGGGTCTGTTAGCGATATAAAGACAACAACGCGCCTTCGACCAGGTAGATCGACCGAAAATGTTGCAGCTGTACGTGATGATGTCGCTCAAATTCCATCCACCTCAATTCGACATTGAGCTCAGCAAATCGGTGTCTCCAAATCCCACTATGCAATGAATTTTGACGAAAGATTTGCATCTTAATGCATACAAAGTTCAATTGACTCAGGAACTGAAGCCAGGTGACCATGGACAGAGAGACAACATGAAAATGCTGATTTTGCCCATTTCCATCTTGATGGCTTCGTCAATAGGCAGCATTGTCGCATTTGGGGCTGAGGAAAATCTTCGATGAAATGATAACCAGTTTTTTATTGCCTATAATTAAAGAAATGAATGTGGAGGTAATGTGGTTTCAACAACACGGCGCCACATGTCATACAGCCAGAGAAACAATTCAATTGCTACATCAGTCATTTCCCGGTCGTGTTATTTCGCATTTTGGAGACCAGAATTGGCCGCCTAGATCGTTCGATTTAAAACCTTTAGATTTGTTCTTTGGGGTTTTTTGAAGTCGATTTTTTACGCGAATAAGCCGACGACGACTAAAGCCTTTAAAGAGGAAATTGGACGCTGTATTAATGAAATACCGCAGCATTTATGCAAAAAGGTCGTTGAAAATTCCATTAAAAGATCGCCAGCAAAGCCGCGGCGGCCATCTACACGATATCTTTTTTCATACATAACCTCATTCTGTCTACTTTACGATATAATAAAGTTTCACGATTTTTTTTTAAATATCTGTGTTTTATTTAAAATTTGCGTTCTAGTTGGGACACCCTTACTAATATATTGCCATATTTTTTTTTATTTTTTCTGTCTACAATTTTTATAAAGATCTAGAACAATGATGGGCGGTACAATAACAAATTATATGTTTGACAACAACAAATTGGCAGAATTTATTTGCCTATAATCCAGACTAACTATTGCAAATTGTATTCTAATGAATGATTGATTTGAATTTCTGGAAATCGGACTATCAAGACACCAAACTAATGGAAATTGAATTATAAAAAGTTCAGGAATTACTTTAAAGATATCAAATTCGAACGGCCCGGAGATAAATTTTTAAAAGTTTTATCGTAAACCGCCGTGGCATAGCAGCTTTGTCATCCGCCTAGCATACCAGAGGTCCCAAGTTCGATACCCGGCCAGACCCACTTGAAAAAATAAAAAATTTTCAAAAAAGCGGTACACCTCATAACTCAGCTAGCTACTGGTTATTGAGTATTAGGCCATGTAAAACTTCACAAACTATTTAATGCATTTGCCTCTCGGAGCGGGAGTTAAAACGTAGGTCCCTTTCAATGAGTCTAAAAACAGAATCGGATGCAGCTCATTGTCTGAGAGAAGTACCCTTTGTTCCAATTGAAATGTCGTGGGAATTATGATGAATTATCGGATATAGGACTTAAGGACTAAAATTGAGTTATAAGAAAAACAACAACCAATAGAAATTGATGTACAAATAGACAAATTTTTGCAAACTTTATAAAGATTGCAACTATTTGATAAAAATAAAATATGAATATATATATATATATATATATATATATATATATATATATATATATATATATATATATATTTATATATATATATATAAATATATATATAACAAGGTCTGTAAACACTATTATAGATCACCCCTTTTATTTACGGTTCCATTTTACTGTTTTTCAACTTATTTCACTGTTTAAGTAATCTACCATCCCGACTATAACAGATTGTAAGGTGCTCTAGTTCCATTCTGATCCTCCACTTCTAAAATAAATTTATCACACAAACTTTTTCCACTCACCTTCATAATATGCCAATACGAAAAGATGATGGTCAAAAGAGGCGTCAAGTACACCCAAAACGAATAGACAATGATGTATGAGCGATTGTACCAGTCCTTAGCAAAATAATCCGTACCGCAAGCAGTCATATTACCCTCGGGTACATAACGATTCCAACCGACCATCGGCAAAATGGCCCAGGTCAGACATACACTCCAGACAAACAGCAAACGTAAAACGGCCGAGGTAATAGTCAAGGGTTTACGCGAAAGACCCTTAACAATGACACAATAACGATCGTAGGCAATTAAAGTCATTGACCAGATCGAAACACAACCGAAGAGTGAACCAAATAAACCATATAATTCGCACCAAAATGGTCCCATAATCCAGGTGCCATAGAAACCGTTGAGTACGACGGGCGGGAACATGGTGAACATCATCATGAAATCGGAAAATGCCAAATTCACCACAAACATATTCGAGGGGGTGCGTAAAGATTTGGACGAGGTAAATATATACATGACTATGAAATTTCCCGACAAAGACATGATGCCCAAGACGGTGATGATGAAACCGATAATGCCAAACCACATGGGTTCCATGGGTGGCCATTGATACCAGTAGGGATCTATCATGTGCATAATGTCCGCAGGCACACTTTCGGCTAAGCTGGCATTGCGGCCACCGCGCAAATGCTCGAACATGGGAGTATTTAATGAAGCCATTTTGATAGAGTTACCGTAAACGAAACCGTTACCGTTAAGAGATGAATATATTTAAGAAATAGGAAAGATTAGCTTAGTATCTTTATGTTTAATCCTTGTAATTTAAATTGATCCCATAGTTTGAGTTTTTCCAACTGCCAATTTTTAGTTTTTTTTATAGTTCGTTTTAAATATTTTAAAAACCGCACTTTAGCTGTTCCGTTACCGCTCGTTAGAACTGCCGTCAGGTTGTCATATTTGTTTGGACAAGAATTGTTCCTTTTATATAAAATGTTTCTTGAATTACTACTCAAGTTTTTACTAATTATTCTAATCCAATTAAGTTTTATACATAGTCAAAATTTACTGTTTTTTCAAGTGTTTTTCAATTGTTTTGTGGGCATTAGACAAGGGATTATGACAGTAAAACTAAGAAATCGAAAACCACGACAATACACTTTAGAGAAATATTGAGGTAATTCTGGGGAAAGTTTAAATTTAATATGACTAGAAACAATATTATGTTATTTATGTTTTTAAAGGATCAATAATATTTTGAAAATTTTAAAATTTATAGAAAAATTTTGGTTAAATCTACAAAATATTTAAATTTTATTATAAATATTTAAATGTTACGTTATAAAAATGATTTGTTGGCGGTGCAAGAAGCAAGATGGACAGGGTAAGGGGAGATACGAAATGAAAATACTGTGTTTCTTTACTCTGGCCGGTGTGGGATTCCTAATATCGAAAAAAATAGCTAAGTCTATTATAGCGTGGTATCCTATCTGTAAGAGGCTCATGACAATAAAAATCAAAACTAAAGTTCGCAATTTGATAATTATCAATGTCTACGCTACGACTGAAATCCAATCTGAAGATTAAAAGGATGAATTTTATGATGTACTTAGCAGTTGGATGTACAGCAATGAACATAACTGTATTACTATGATACTTGGCGACTTTGACGACAAGGTAGGTTCAAACAATACCAGTATGGAACGTTATATTGGTAAACACGGTGTCGGAGTAAGAAACGATAATGGAGAAAGACTGATCGAGCTATGTTGCGGAAAGAATCTTGTAACTGGTGGCACTATTTTCCCTCATAAATTACAGCATAAAATAACCTGGATTTCTCCGAATGGCATCACTAAGAACCAAATCGACCACATTTTAATAAATTCTAAGTGCCGATCATCTTTACTTGATGTACGCTTGAGGAGCGGAGCGGATATAAATAGCGACCATCATTAAGTAATGTGTAAAATTCAACTAAAGGTTGCGGTTAAGAGGCCTGATACGGCGAAAGCAGATCGGAAAATAGATGTAAGGAAAGTGGAATTCGAATATCATAGGGATGCCTTTATTACATTCATAAGAAATCGGCTTCCAGATGTAATAAACAACAACGATGCCAGTATTAATGGAATTTCCAGGTGTGTTAGACTAACATACAATGAAATTGGTAAACAAACCTTAGGACTTAAAGATCACAAAGTGAAAATTTTGATAACACAGGCAACATGGGACTTGGTAGAACAACGCAGAACCCTAAAAAATACAATGCTAAATGAAAACGGAGATGGAGCTCTCAGTGAAACCTATCGCGATCTATCCAATAAAATAAAGAAGTCTGCAAGAAGGGACAAGAGAACGTGGATAGACAAGCAAGCGAGCCAAGCTAAATCAGCTGCAAGCAAAGGCGATATGATGATCTTATATAACATATCAAGGGCGTTGTGTGACAAACAGTCCCATCTTGAGTAGTAGTGGCACACTCCTTTCAACTCCGGATGAACACCTAATATGCTGGATGGAACACTTCAAGTCAACACTTAACAACCCTATCGGATTAACGCCACTGGCTGAAATGCATAATGAATCCAACATAACAATACAAGAAGTGAAGAACGCTATTAAAATCCATAAATGCAACAAGGCCCCGGACAATGACAATATTTTAGCGGAGATGGTTTTATGTGTTGTTGAAGGATCGTCGAGATTGTGGCACCCATTTGTGCGTAAAATATGGGAAGAAGAAGCTCTGCCAACCTCCTGGAATGAAGGTATACTAGTCAAAATACCAAAAATGGGTGACCCCAAAGACTGCAATAACTACACTTCTCCCAATACCGAGCAAAATACTAAGTCGTGTAATTTTGAACAGAATATCCGACCCAGTTTCCTCTATACTCCGCGAAAATCAGTTTGGGTTTAGAGAAAACCGTTCTTATGTTGATCTAATCAACACAGTAAGAAAAGTATTAGAGCAATGTAATGAATTCCGCACTACCTAGCGTTTATTGACTTTATAAAGGCCTTCGACAGTGTCAACAGAAGCTATCTATAGAGAATTTTAGAAAATCTTAACATGCCGACGATAATTCTCAACATAATTACGAATATAAACTCGAATGTCAAGTCCATCCTGTATTACGGCTGCGAAACATGGAAACGTACAAATGCCATCGATAAACGACTGCAAACCTTTACAAACAAATGCTTATGGCAAATTCTTAATATATGGGCCGAATCACACAAGATATGAAGATCTACTTAATGCAATAAACCAAATCCCTGCTTCCACAGAGGTACGTCAACGGAAATGGCGGTGGACAAGCGCTTGGTTGGAATCCACAAAGAAGCGGCCGTCGTTTTGGTGCACCTGCTAGAACGTGGAGAAGGTCAATTGATGCGGAGTTGCAAGCAGCAAACTATTCAAGGAATGATCTATGCCTAACATCTCGCAATATAGTTCGATATAAAAGGATGGTTGAGGCCCTATGCTCCACTGGAAGTCAAGGATAACAGAAGAAGAAGAATATTTAAAGATAATTTATTGATATCTGGGTCCCATATCTACTTAACTGTAAGTTTGTCAATCAATTTGCAATATTTTTACTATTGTTCTAAGATTTGATAAATATTATATTCGCCAGGCTGGTGGCTTAGCTGGCAGCCCCAGCAATAGCCTAGAGGAGCAATAGACCAATCACCTATTCTTTCTGAAAGCTAAATGATTACTAAAACCAACACAAATGTATATATAAATACCAATCCAAACCCCCCGATGACGATTATTGGAATGAAACAAGGATTACGAATTGGTTTTTGGAATGTGCGTAGTATGCTAGAGCCAACGAAGCTTGTTCAAATTGAAAAGGAGTTCTTCAACTATAATATGCTTCTATTAGGTCTAAGCGAAGTGCGATGGCCAGTTAGTGGTGCACATTTAACATGCAGCAGCTTAACACTCATATTTGCTGGCAGAGCAGCAGACCAACCTAGATCAAGCGGATCCTCTCTGTTGGATGTGAAAAATGAGAGGGGTGCTGATGTAGGAAGTGATCATCATTTGATTGTTGCTATAGTTCGGCTGAAGTTAAAAGCAGTGTCACATAAAGCAACTCCTAGCAGGAAAAGACTTGACTTACAGAGACTGAAGTCATCTGATGTTGCTGCTAAGTTCTCTCTAATGCTTTGAGAAACAGAATATATCCCCTGAATATCGCTGCCTAACAGAATATTGAAACTTACTGGGAAGATGTAAGATCTGCCTTTATTGAAGCTTGTGTCAGCGAAATTGGTTATAAAAGGAAGTTTACCAAGCCTTGGAGTTCTAATAAAACGTGACAGTTAATTGAAGTTAGAAAACGAGCCAATGGAAAAACAAATGATACCAAAACCCATTAAGAGAAGCAAGAAATGCAGCGCGAATACCAGCAAGCAAACCGAAAAGTTAAGCGTAGTGCAAGGTAATACAAGCGGAGATGGGCTGATAATTTAGCTTAAGAAGCCCAAATGGGTGATGTAGGGGATATTGGATACCATGCATTGGTCCCGACCGGTCTTAACGTGGTAAAGCTCAGGCTAATCTTAGTCATTGCGGACACTGACCTCCTAGTGGTATCACCCGGTTAGCTACGTTAACACCCGTTAAAGTAGTGTGTCATTATGTGCCGCAAGTTCCCCCATAAGAACTATAAAAACATGGGACTAGGACGTCGGGCTAGTAACCCACTCCTAGAAAAAACTTACTATGAAAAAGCAGAAAAGAATTGAAACGGCCCCCCTAAGCAAGCCCAAATAGCCAGGGAAACAAGTCGATCCAAGGACCTATACCATATCACCAAAGAAATAGCTGGCCATAACCACCACAACTTGAAGCCATTAATGAACTTGGCAGGGCGATTTGATCTACACTCAAGATCAACAGATGAAAATGTGGGAAGATCATTAACCAAAATAGCTGTCAGCCAATCCAGCTGAATACTCCAAAATATATGATTGCGAGCCTCATGCGTCACATAAATAATATTAATAATGAGTATGATACGTTACCACGAACATTCCAAGAAATAACAGCTGCAATCAAACGGCAAAAATCTGGAAAGTCTGCAGGTCCTGATGGGATACCACCCGAATTACTAAAAGCTAACATAGCTTTATCAACAATGTTGTTAAAGCCTCTAATCACGAGGTATTGGTTGGAAGAAAATTCGCCAAATGATCTCAAAGAAGGTCTCATTATAAAAATGCCAAAAGAAAAATTTGAAGGACTGTTCAAGTTGGAGGGGTATTATCCTTCTTAACATGGTTAACAAGGTTATAGCCCATATTTTACACAGCTTTGTAGCGACCATGGTCAAACCATGCAAACAAGCAGTCTTTAGACTAAGTAAATCATATATTAATCACATCAACAGCTTAAGAGCAGTCGGTTGAGTGGCGATCCCACCTCTATCTACTTTTTATAGACTTCAAACGAGTATTTGACACATTAGAACACAGTCTGGGAAGCTCTAATGTGTAAAGGAGTTCCTGAAAAGATTATACGACTCATCAAGGAGCTTAACAACAATACATTCTGCCGTATTCTTCATGAAGGTTCACAGAGCAAACCCATTAGTATTAAGGTAGGAGTTAGCCAAGACTGTGTGCTATCTCCACTACTGTTCAACCTAGTGCTCGATGTTGTTTTGCGTCATTCGATGTCTGGCCAAAATTATATATCGTGGGGTCTTCATGATAGATTAAATGACATCGATTACGCTGACGACGTATGTCTTGTTTCTTACCATTTCTCTAGCGTGATGTAAAAAATCCAAAACTTTGCATCCCGTGTTGCTTTAGCTGGCCTTCAAATTAACATTAAAAAAACTAAGTCATTGCGATTAAACTCACTTAATAAGTCCAAATTTTATCTTGATGGGCAATATATTGACGATGTTGAAACTTTCTGCTACCTTGGAGTATAATTTCTAAAAGCGGTGGCAGCGGAGAAGATATTCAAAATAGATTATGCAAAGTAAGCTTTTGGCATTCTTAATAAATTCTGGAGATCTCAAAATATCTCGACTATCACCAAACCCAAAGTTTTTAACACTAATGTCAAACCCATGCTCTTATATGGCTGTGGGAGATGGAATATTTTGAGTGATAAGCGGACTACAAGCATTTATCAGTCGATGTCTCAGACCATTCTAAGAATTTTCTAGCCCGTTATAATTTCAAATGAAGATTTATTTTATGGTTGGGCACCAATCAAGAACCATTACAAACAACTATTCGTACTCGGAAATATGATTGGCTAGGACATACGCTTAGAAAGCCAGCTCAAGGTTCCAAGAGTTCGGAGTATCGTGGAACGAGATGAAAGTCTTGACGTGATGAGATGAAAGACGTCGATTTCAAAAGTTCGGTCACTTGACTTGAAATCCCCCATATGTATTCTATGGTTTTAACAAGCCCTAGGGACCTGAACTTGTACACATCGATCGAACAATACCTCTTAAATATTGTCGTTAAATCAATAATTTAAATTAGTCCGCCAACTTTAAAATATTACTTACACGTAATTAAATACGGTATTTCAAAAAAACTCGAAATTTCTTTCAGTGCATTTAAGATTTTCGTCTTCTCTAGCTTTTCTTCACTTTTCGCTCAAAGTCAAGGTCAAGTAAATATTATTTTTACATTTCCTTTTTTACCCTCATCCAACAAAGTAAACTATTACAAACACAAATACTTTATGTTAGTACCTCAACAATTGGATTATCCCCATTTCCGTGCGGTCGACTGGCAGTCCCCATATAAAATTTTTGTTTTACACAATTTTCTTAACAATTTATCTTATTTGTAGTTGTTTTTTTAATGTGTTAAATTTTCAATTTAAATAAACATTTCAATTAATTTTGTTTTAATTTTATTTTAATCCTAAGACGTCTTTTAATCGTTTGTTAAAGAAAGTACTTTTATTGTCATTAAAATACTAGAATAATGAAAAGTCACGTGAGTTGAAAAAAATCTTGATATTGAAATCCACAAAATGTTTGAGTTTTTTGTTGACATTTTGCTTAAAAGTTAATGAACCAGAAAAGTTATTGTAGTTTTTATGTTGTTTTATTTTGTTTCCTCTAATTAGCAAACAAAATTTTTTGGCCGAGAAATATGTTTTGTTTCAAAACCTGGTCCGGAAAGACCTAAAATAGGTTAAATTATGCACCAAATAGGATAAATATTACAAAATTTAATATTTATCATTGAATGATAAGCTATTAAAGAAACATTCATTCAATTTAAATACATTTTATTCCAAATTCCGAACTTCAGAAAAAAATAATAAGGATAGGAGCCGGGGATAGTCCCGTCCCCGTTACAAACACAATGCCTATAACTGGGTAAACCAATTTTGATGAAATTTAAAACTTAGATATACTTATAAGTTTCAATCGTCTGTGTCCCATTTTAAAACTTGGTGCGGGATATAATTTAATATCTGATAAACTAAAGTGGATAAAAACTTTTAACTTAGTACAATCAATTTTTTTTACCAATGTAAGCACTTTTGATAAAAATGGAAAGGATCTGAGCAGAGGAAGATTTTCCCCCATACCATTATATTATTTTTGAGTTTGGTTTAAAACTTCCTGCAACCGATTTTTTTTATTTGTAATAGTTTGAACCAAATGTGGTAAGATCGGCGCAGGGGTACTCTGTGAACCATGCAAATAAAATTCTTTTTCAGGTGTACTTTTAGAACTTCTAAAGCCAAAGTCTTCAAACCAGTGTTTAGAGATAAAAGTCATTTTTAACCCATTTTTTTTTTAATTTAAAATTAAGTAATGCTAATTAACATGCGAAAAAGAAGAAAACCCAATTTATATGAGCAAATAATCACTCATTGAACGTTCGAAATACAGAAGAATAGGAGGAAAAGTTGAGGAATCCAATTTATGACTCGAACATAAAAGTCAGTAGAAATGATATATGAAGCAAAGAGAGCACCACTCTTCTTTTACTACTCATGAGACCGAATATCATAGAAATATAAGACTATCCGGAGAACAGCAACGCCAAGCAGCTTTAATAGCTGCGGAGAAGGAGAATTAAACCAATTCATAACATATTGCTCAGAGAGAACGCCAGTCTACTTTGAAGGCTTATATGACCGAAGATCATAGAAATATTCGACTTTCGGTAGAACGACCACGCCTGGCAGCTTTAACAGCTGCGGAAATGAAGGATGAATAAGATTTACAACGCAAGGCTCAAAGAGAACGCCAGTTTACTTTAAGGGCTCATTACACCGAATGTCAAGAAATATGCGACTATCAGAAGAACAGCAGCTCAATAGCAGCAGAAATGAGGACAAAACCAATTTTTGACTTATTCGGCAGAGTCGACCACATGCTGCCTTCATCAACACTAATATTCGATGCATTAGAAAAAATCAACGTCAGGTTGCAAGAAAATTTGTGGAAAACTACCCGAGCAACGCCGAGTACAACAAGATAGTAATAAAGAGTGCTCTAAATAAAATTTGTAGTTGGATTTTCTTAAATAAAAATCAAACCTTTTAATATAAAAACTCTACATAATACGCAAATATAATGACATATTATACAAAATCATTTAGCATTAAAATGTTTACTTAGTACTCGGGTTTTGCAAAATGCAAAATTATCGATTTTTTTCGGAAACCCTCCCATTAAAGATATTACAGTTACCTCTGATACCTTTTTGGAGCATGTGTTCCACCTGCGCTTAAAATCGGACATGTTCTTGGAAATCTTTCCTGTGTTCTTCAATTCCTTTTTTACCAGAGCCCAATACCTTTCCACAGGCCAAAGTTCTGGACAGTTTGGTGGATTTGCCTCTCGTGGTACAAAAATGACATTATTCTTTGAGTACCACTCAAGTGCCTTTTTTCCATAATGGCATGATGCCAAATCGGGCCAAAAAAATGTAGTCACTCTGTGCTCTCTTAAAAAGGGTAACAAAAGGTAGGCACTCCTTTATATAAATTTCTGTGTTTATTGTGCCAGATGTCACAAATACTTTACTTCTTTTGCCACAACTGCAAATAGCTTGCCACACGAGAAACTTCTTAGAGAATTTTGTTTGTTTTTTTGTGAGAAACTCTTGCCGAACATTGTCCCGTTTATCAGGAACATAAAAATCTTGACCAGGAAGTTGAGAAAAGTCTGCCAGTACGTATGTTTCATCATCCATCACACAACAGGTGTATTTTTTATAAAATCAGACTTCAATTTTTTCGCTTGTTTTTTTGCTTCTAAGTTCTTTATAGCATTGCGCTCTGGAACCTTTTGGACTTTGTATGTCTTCAGTCCAGCATAAGCTTTGACTCTATGTGCAAAATTCGTAGAACATTTCACAGTACGAGCTGCTTTTCTTAAAGAAGTGTTAGGCGCTCTTCGAAAGAGTCGCTCGACTTCTTTTGCCTTATCAATATCTGTAGGACCTTTTTTCCTCCCTGATCCAGGTTTTCTTTCAATGCTCAGGTCTTCCTTATACCGTCTGATGGCATTAGAAACCGTTCGAGGGTCAACTTTCAAATTTTTAGCTATTTTTTTAAAAGTCCATGACGGATTTTTTTATAAAGTTTTAATTATATTTTCACGAACTTTTTTTCGCAGTCCATTTTGATTGAAATAACTATTGAAAATTAATAATTTCTAAAATAATAGTATCTGACATATCTATAGAAACTAATTTGATCAAAAAATAAATTATTACTTGCTCTATGGATAAATTTTGTCTAAAATAGTAAATGCATATTTTTGTAGAGCACTCTTTATGTAATAAATAAGTAGGTCAAGATCTACAAAAAACGTCCGGACATGCATTCCCTATCTCTTATGATTTTAAAGATATTCGACTTCAAAAATTTACATTTTCAATATTTGCTCCATTTGTGAATGAAAATACGAAAACCAACTCAATGAAAATAGGGGCCAACCTAAGGATAACAAAATATTATATTACCATCTAAGATTGGCTTGTGCCCTAAATTTAAGCCAAATCGGTTAAGTAGAAGTGGGTAAAAATCGGTAGGCACATTTGAAATGGAATTACAGATCGAAAATTGAACTTTAAGCTTCAATTTCTTAACAACCACTATACAGATCTTAATAAAACCTTAATTTGATTGAAATGTTATCTATTGAGTAAAAAAAGAACGACTACAAAATATTTATTAGTTAAAAAGTTACAGAGTTTTGGCCAATAAAAACAATTCTGAACCACTGTGCGTTGAATTGTTTAAAGTACTTCTTTTTTGCTTTTACATGAACCAGCAAATCAAAATGCTTGCTCGGAAGACGCCGATGTTGATGGCATTCCAGCATAATTCCGAAGAAATATTTTCTAATTCAGTTTCTCTTGAAAAATTTTTGAATATACAGTCGGAGGCGCAAAGATAGATTGATGTTGCGAAACTTAAATCTCAACAATTCAATTTCTCAGAAAAAATGCTTCCAGTTCCAATGATATCAACGAGAAGTGGGAACATATTGCCAACGGTATAAAAAACTGCTAAAAAATTATCATTATAAGGCATTATAAGGAGTCCCGTAATTGCAGAGCCGAAAAAATGCAGCCTATATGGCAACTCTACAGAATGTAGTTACACAAGGAACTTTGGAAAGGTACCATTTCATTCTTTTCCGAAAGAAGAAGAATGAAATGGAGAATCTCGTTTCTGATGAAATTGAGATGTATAAGAGTCGAAATGAGCTACGAAACACCAAACTGAAGGTTTTAGCAATTGTGTTTTCTCCTGTAAGGGCAATCAAGGAAACCTAGTGACTGATACTGAGAGCGCATTATATGTATATCCACCACCCATTATAAGTGAGGTAAGAACAGCAATATCTCGACTAAAAAATAACAAGGCCGGAGGTGTAAATTAATAACGTACATGTTTCAAATCTTAAAATCTATATGGTAAAAAGGACGTATGCCAGACGATTGGAGCCTCAGTGTTCTTTGTCTGGTGCACAAAGAAGGTGATAAAACCGTATGAGCTAACTATAGAGGTATAAGTGTCCTTTCAATCTATCTATCTATATATAAAAAAAATGGATGTGTTAAAGTATGTAACGTATAAAATTTCAGGGAATCTTCAGAATATCCAGGCGGGTGACACTGTCTGATTTTTTATTTTCGGTCTGCGGGCGGAGAAGCGTTCCAAAATCTAATTTTCATATTGCCCCACCAATGACATCTATCTATAGCAACGCGGACCGGGTCAGCTAGTTGCTTATAAGATTTTAGCGAGCATCCTGTGTGAACGGCTAAAACCCAAAAACCCAGTGACCAGATTTAACCACAGCGTCACCTCTTTGTTGACTACAAAGCTGCTTTTGACAGCACAATACGAACAAAACAGTTTCTTGGAGTCTTTGAGACTACGAAAAATCTATGGTCCAATCAACATCAACAACGAATTTCAACACCGATGTAATCATGAGCTGTATGAGTTATTTGCTGACATTGATATAGTACAACGCATTAAACAGCAGCCTTTGCGTTGGCTAGGACATTTTGTGAAAATGGTTGAAAATACTCCAGCAAGAAAAATGTTCAAAAATGATCCCGAGGGGCCTCGTAGACGAGGACGACTGAAACTTTGATGGAAAGAACAAGTAGAAGAAAATCTATCCAAGCTTGGCCTACGCAATTGGAGAATATGCGCACAAGGTCGAAGCGCAAGGAATTCTAAAATATGCTCGATCTGTGACCTAAACAGGTTGTAATATAGGCCATTTAAGTAAGGATCATAAGAAAAACAAGTAAGAGTGGTATACTCGGCTTTGCCGAATCTTGGATACCCTTCACCAATGGTGTTGCAAAATTACTTAATGTAATTCCAAGCAAAATTTGGTTATACTAGTATTATATGCAAAGAGTCTTTAAAATTAAGAGTCGGAAAAAGAAAAACTTTTCGGTGGCGTCATCATCTAGAATAGTTATGCACCCAAAGGTTAGGTTGGGCAGGTGGCTGATGTCTAGGGAAGCTTCACTTGGGTTTTTAAGTGGTCCCTTTGTGAAAGATAATGATTACTAGACTACAAGTAGAGAATGCATATTTAAGCCAGCCAGTAGCTTCGAAATAAAATAGGCACATATTTTACGAACATTTAATAAAGTTCGATAGACCAGATAAACCATGCAGAAAAGATGCTTCAAAATGTAGATGCCCTTACATTTGCAATAGCACATCGATTTGATGAAGTTTAAGTATTCTGGCATGCAACCCAAAAACACAGTGCCCAGTGAGGGTTGTGCACTTTAATTCGTACGAATTGTCCAACTAGTAAAAGTTCTTGATTAGTTATGTAAAACTCTGAAGTTAGCGGACTGATTTAGGTCAAAGCTTTAACAATGATAAGCCATAAAATTATAGGGTATACACTCTTAGTTTTAGATACATACGTGAAATATATAGCTTTTGAATGGATGGATATCAGCTTTGTCGGAAAAGTTATTAAAGATTTACTTATTTATCTGAAGTTAGTTAATTAATTAAAATGAACACTTCATCATTCGAACATTCGAAAGAACAATACATCCCAAATATTATGGGATGTATTGTTCTTTCGATCTGTCCGATGGATGTTTGGAAAGTTTTGCTCTAGTTCCTTGTGCAATTTTAATGTGATTTAATTTATCAGCATTAAATCGATTCCCGGTCGGGGTTATATGGGAGATTTCACTAAATGTGAATAGAGCTCGCCCATTTTCAATATCGAACTTTTCAAGAGATCAGAAATACTTTTGTCAAATATTGTCCCTCTAGGAAGTTAATTTTAGGCGCTATCGCCCTGAATATCAATATTGTACAACGTCTTTATACTAAATGTCATCATCGTATCTTAGGCGAAGTTATAAGGGATCAATTGTCAAACGTGAACGGATTTCTCCCAATTGCAATTAAAAAATTTAAATTTTCGTTGATATGTGAGATACTTACATACATATGTAGGTTTTGAACGGATATCATGTAATCAGCTGCATTTTTGTACTTCCTAGGAAGATTACCTATAATATAATTTGATATATAATACATTCTCAAATGTTATCATAATGTTCAAAAGTCAGACACAAAATTAAGATTAATGCAGAGTGTCTGTCTGCTAAAATCAGATTTGTGGAGCTCCTGGATTTTACACAAAATTTTAGGATATTGGGCCACCCTGAATTTTATCATTGTCGATCAAAACACCATCGCTTAAACGCTAAATTATATCTACCACAAATTACCGAATGCATCAGGATTTAGGTAATCTCCTGCGAAGGACGCTATTAAAATTCATCAAAATAAACACCTGAGATATCGACAAAACAGGAACTCCAAAAACTTGACTACAACAGAAAAAATTACAGACAGGTAGACGGACGGACAAAAAAACAGACGGACGGACGGACAAACAAACAGACGGACGGACAGACAGACAGACAGACAAACAGACGGACGGAGGTCGCGAAATCGATTCTCCTGCCGATTCAAAGTTGATCGGTACAGTTTGAATGGTATTCGTAATCAGATTTGTGGAGTATAGATATTAGAAAATCCTCACACAAAGAACGATTTCAAATTTCATCACAATCGGTCCATAAACACCTGAGATATCGCTGAAACAATACTTACGAAATGTAAACAAAATTTCTTAGACACGTACTTTGGGCAATTTGCTGTACATCAAATGTAGTGTTATTGCGATATCTCAATTGTTTATGGACCGCTTTTGATAAAATTTAACAACGTGCTTGGCGGGGGAATTTCCTAAAATCTGATATAAAATTTATGTAAGTCCGTACTAAAGGAGGATAGTTTTTCCTATTTCTGCATTTAATTTTTTCAACAAACATTCTCTAATGTGTACTTTGGACAATTTTGGATACATCAAATTCAGTGTTTTGGCGATATCTCAGTTGTTTATGGACCGATTTTGATAAAATTTTACAGAGTGCTTTGGGAAGCTATTTCCTACAATCTGATATATAACATATTATCACATGTACACCAGGAGTATCTTTTTTCTCTTGTTATTTAAAAGTGTGTTTTAATCAAAAATTTTAAAATTTTCGTCTAATTTTTGGTATTTTTTCGATATTTTCGGTGTTTATAAACCGATTTTAATGAAATTTAATAGCGTTCATTGCGGGAGAATTTCCTAAAATTTGATATATAATTTATGTAAGAACATCCTCCAGGGGCTTCAGAAACTTGATTTCAACAGACAGACAGACGGACGGACAGACAGACAGACATACAGACAGACGGACATCGCTTAAACGATTCTCCTCCCGATTCTGAGTCGATCGGTATAATTTTTATGGGGTACTATCACTAATAAAAAAATTACAAACGGAATCACAAACTTATAATACCCTTTCACCTATTGGTGAAGGGTATAAAAACTGGAGAATATGCGTATCTTAATTCGAATGAACATTTCTGATATATCAAAATGTGGGATGCTTTTCAGAATTTAAATTTTCTTATATGTTCTTTTTTCCACTAATCGTTTGATATATTCTCTAATATAAGTTTTGGTCACCTTAAATTAACAAAAGCTCTTCTACATCTTTACAAAAGCTTTTAATAACATTTCTCTTGAAACTAATGAATGTTAATTAACATTGATTGCAATTAACATTAACAAACCTAATGTTAAATTACTTCAATGTTAAAAATTGTGTTAACAGAAGTTGCACAATTCATAAACACAGACAATTTTCCTTTCATACACACAAATCTCGTGTATTAAATATTTACTTAGAAGCAAAAGATTAAAAGCAACTCACATGTAATTTATTCAAATTTTCAATTATTTTATGCAATAAAGCGCCAACAACAGCATAAGCCAGATTAGTATCGAAAATCAAATGTCACCGAGACCTAAAAGAAAAAAGATCTGACAAAATGATAAATTGAAATGTACAAATTCTTGCAAAAAATTAACTGACACTTTTGTGGACTTCAAAAATATTGTACATGTGAATTTTGGGTTATCTTTTGGTAAATTTAAGTAAAGGTTTTGATTTTATTTTGATTTAAGTTTAAATTTTGTTAAATGCAAATTGCGTGACTTTAAGTAGATTTTGTAAATTGCGATAAAGTCTTAATAATTTAACCATGAATATTTAATAAATGGTTTATTTGGTTAAAATATTGTTGCAACATTTATCTTGGGTAGAATAAATTTGTGCATATACAGTGGTGGTCACATATTTAGCACACTAGTTATGCGTTTTTTTCAAAACCATATATTTTTCTGTTGGAGTAATAATTTTCTTTTTTTTTTTTTGCCACGATGTGTAGCTTTTGGTGTGATCGACAAGTCCCGCTACTCTTTTTGTTATTCCCTTTCTTCAATTGCTTCATATATAATTTATTTGTTGGTAATACGTAATTGGAGCTGGATACAAATATAGCACAAATATTAAACATTTTACATTTCTGTTATTTTTTGAATTTTTAATAAATTTTTGGTAAGTTTTTCATCCTATTGAATGTTTTTCAGAAATAAAATATTTATTAGATATGGCCAAAAATAAATGGTGCACAGATACGCAACGACAGGTGATTTGTGAAATAAATTCGAGAGGATGTTCTGTAAGTGAAATAGCAAGTATTTTAAATTGCTCCAGAAAGATGGTATATAATGCTTTGAGCCATATAAAAGCACACGGAACAATTAAAAAGGGTTCACGGGCACCTAGACCAAGAAAAACGATAACAAAAGAATGTCAGTGGCCGACCCTTTTTAGAGCTCCAGTGAAATAAATAGTGAAGTGTCATCAAAATATAGTATTGATGTCTCCGACAGAACGATACAAAGACGCCTTAATGAATAAAATTCGCGTGGCTGTATTGTGCAACACAAGCCACATGTGTCAAAAAAGAATTGGAAATCACGAATTTCTTTCACCCGATAGCATTTGGAAAAGCCATTAGATTTTTGGAAAAAACATACTTTGAAGCGACGAATCAAAGTTTTGCAGATTTGGATCTGATGGAAAGAGATATGTATGATATCTTTAGAACATGCAGCACAACCCAAAGTATACGTCAAAGACTGTAAAACATGGTGGAGGAAATGTGATGGTGTGGCTTGCATTCTCAGGGTATGGAGTTGGTCCAATACACAAAATTGACACACGTATGGATCAACACGTTTATAAAAATATTCTAGTCGATATCATTATACCATAAGCAGAGGCAAAGATGCCTCCTAGCTGGCGCTTCATGCATGACAATGACCCTAAACAAACTTTACGTACTGTGAAGTGTTGCTTAGAGTCAAATAGATGTTTTGAAATGGCCAGCTCAATCTCCGGATCTCAATCCTATTGAGAATCTTTGGAATGATATAGAGAAGCATAAAGAGTGTTCTAAAAAAATATGCATTTACTATTTTAGACAAAATTTATCCATAGTGCAAGAAATAATTTATTTTTTGATCAAGTTAGTTTCTATAGATATGTCAGATACTATTATTTTAGAAATTATTAATTTTCAATAGTTATTTCAATCAAAATGGACTGCGAAAAAAAAGTTCGTGAAAATATAATTAAAACTTTTCAAAAAAATCCGTCATGGACTTTTAAAAAAATAGCTAAAAATTTGAAAGTTGACCCTCGAACGGTTTCTAATGCCATCAGACGGTATAAGGAAAACCTGAGCATTGAAAGAAAACCTGGATCAGGGAGGAAAAAAGGTCCTACAGATATTGGTAAGGCAAAAGAAGTCGAGCGACTCTTTCGAAGAGCGCCTAACACTTCTTTAAGAAAAGCAGCTCGTACTGTGAAATGTTCTACGAATTTTGCACATAGAGTCAAAGCTTATGCTGGACTGAAGACATACAAAGTCCAAAAGGTTCCAGATCGCAATGCTATAAAGAACTTAGAAGCAAAAAACGAGCGAAAAAATTGAAGTCTGATTTTATAAAAAAATACACCTGTTGTGTGATGGATGATGAAACATACGTACTGGCAGACTTTTCTCAACTTCTTGGTCAACATTTTTATGTTGCTGATAAACCGGGCAATGTTCGGCAAGAGTTTCGCAAAAAAAAAAACAAACAAAATTCCCTATGAAGTTTCTCGTGTGGCAAGCTATTTGCAGTTGTGGCAAAAGAAGTAAAGGATTTGTGGCATCTGGCACAATAAACACAGAAATTTATATAAAGGAGTGCCTACAAAAACGGTTGTTACCCTTTTTAAGTGAGCACAGAGTGACTACATTTTTTTGGCCCGATTTGGGATCATGCCATTATGGAAAAAAGGCACTTGAGTGGTACTCAAAGAATAATGTCATTTTTGTACCACGAGAGGCAAATCCACTTAACTGTCCAGAACTTCGGCCTGTGGAAAGGTATTGGGCTCTGGTAAAAAAGGAATTCAAGAACACAGGAAAGATTTCCAAGAACATGTCCGATTTTAAGCGCAGGTGGAACACATGCTCCAAAAAGGTATCAGAAGCAACTGTAAAATCTTTAATGGGAAGGTTTCCGAAAAAAGTCGATAATTTTGCAAAACCCGAGTACTAAGTAAACATTTTAATGCTAAATGATTTTGTATAATATGTCATTATATTTGCGTATTTTGTAGAGTTTTTAAATTAAAAGGTTTGATTTTTATTTAAGAAAATCCAACTACAAATTTTATTTAGAGCACTCTTTATAACAAGCGTAAAACCTAACAACTTAAATGATTTATGGACGGAAATCCAAAAAATATGGCACGCTATCCCAAATGAGCGATACCCGGCTCTTGTGAAGAGTGTGTCTAAAAGATGTGCGGCAGTTATACAAAATAAAGGATATCCTACAAAATATTAGGTTTTTTTTCAAGAAATTTTTATTAATAACTTGTTTTTGATTTTTAATAAATATCGTTTTTGATTTGTGCTAAAAATATGTCCAGTATTTTTTATGGGTTAGTTTTAAATAATTGCAAAAATAAATATAATTTTTAAAAAATATGTATATATAAATATGTATAGTGCAAAAAATTGAATTAGGACTTAATATTTCCTATAAGAGATAACAGGTACCATTTGTGCTAAATACGTGACCACCACTGTACATATCAAGACTGGAATCAAAAAAAGAATTTCGGATTGAAAAATTGTAGTCTATGTTTTTATTACAATGATCTTTTAGACAAAAATCTGGATTCTTGATGTAAGACGGTTATAAAATATGTCAAACTCGCCTATGTTATATGTATCTTACATCACTAAGATGTATGTGGACCGACTGCTAAATTCTTCTAAATTTTTCTGTAATAGATAGAAGATCAAAAGGGTCAGTATCTTTTATGAATGCCTTTGTAGTCTACTAAGGTCTCAAAAAGTTCCATTGAAAATATTTAAAATTTTTTTTAAATGCCTGTCACTCATTTCTTGAAAGCATTTTTAGTTTGTTTTATATAAAAAAAACGCTCAGTTTCTTTCTTAAATATGAAAATAATTCTATAATAATTTTTATTTAAATACTCGCCTCAATGAGTGAATGAGCGTCTGACTAGTGAAAGAATGAACGATTTCCAGATGTCTGAATATCTTGGAGATCATTAACTCTTCCGGTCAGGGTCAAATTATTACAGTGATTAAAATAAATATTTGCATAGTTTTTAATTTTTTTTTTTATTATTTTTAAAATTTCTTTGTTTTTATTTGTTTAACAATGAGACAAAGTATTTTCTTTTTAGACCTTAGGTTCAAGGACTTGGCATAATAGACAAGATAAAAAAGACCATAGTCGGTCAGGCTCGATTAGTTGATACCCTTTATCAACGAGGTCAAAGTTTTTTTTTTTAATATTGGAGAAGATTAACCCTTACTTCACCGGGATTTTCTAAAAAATTTCAAGATTTCAAGATTTGCAAGATTACGAAATATTAAGTAAAAATTAGGTTTTTGTTTATAAAAATGCATGGAAATAATTATTTTTGGCAAGATTATATTTTAAGCCTCAACAGAGATTAATATGACCCAAATTGAAATTCATGTAAAAATTTTCTATAGAAAAAATTATTTTTATATGTAGATGAAAATTTTTCTATAGAAAAAAATTTTATATCAAAAAATTTTTCTACAAAAAAAATTTTATATCAAAAATTTTTCTATAGAAAAAATTTTGTACCGAAGATTTTTCTAAAGAAAAAATTATATATCGAAAATTTTTCTATAGAAAAAATTTTATATAGAAAAAATTTTGCATCATAAATTTTTCTATAGAAAAAAATTTTGTATAGAAAATTTTTCTATAGAAAAAATTTTATATCAAAAAATTTTTCTACAAAAAAAATTTTGTATCGAAAATTTTTCTATAGAAAAAATTTTATATCGAAAATTTTTCTATAGAAAAAATTTTATATCGAAAATTTTTCTATAGAAAAAATTTTATATCGAAAATTTTTCTATAGAAAAAAATTTTATATAAAACAAATTTTATATCTAAAATTTTTCTATAGAAAAAATTTTATATCGAAAATTTTCCTATAAAAAAAATTTTATATCGAAAATTTTTCTATAGAAAAAATTTGACATCGAAAATGTTTCCACAGAAAAAATTTTTATCGGAAACTTTTCTATAGAAAAAATTTGATATCGAAAATTTTCTATAGAAAACATTTTATATCGAAACTTTTCTATAGAAAAAATTTTATATCGAAAATTTTTCAATAGAAAAGTTTTCTTTAGAAAAAAATTTGTATCGAAAATTTGTCTATAGAAACAATTTAATAATGAAATTTTTTAGAATAAAATTTGTATCGAAAATTTGTCTATAGAAACAATTTAATAATGAAATTTTTTAGAAAAAAATTTTATATCGAAAATTTTCATATCGAAAATTTTTCTATAGAAAAAATTGTGTATCGAAAATTTTTTTTAAGAAAAAATTTTATATCGAAGAATTTTCTATTGAAAAAAATTTTATATGGAAAATTTTTCATTAGAAAAAATTTTATATCGAAAATTTTTCAATCGAAAAAATTTTATATCGAAAATTTTTCAATCGAAAAAATTTTGTATCGCAAATTTTTCTAAAAAAAATTTTATATCGAAAATTTTTCTATAGAAACAATTTTATATAGAAACATTTTATATCGAAAATTTTTAAATAAAAAATTTTTCTATAGAACAAATTTTATAATAAAAAATTTTTAATAAAAAATTTATTATGAAAATTTTTCTATAGAAAAAAATTTATATTGAAAGTTTTTCTATAGAAAAAATTTTATATTAAACATTTTTCTATAGAAAAAATTTTGTATCGATTTTTTATCTTATTTTTAAACTTTTCTATAGAAAAAGTTTTATAATGAAAATTTTTTTGAAAAAAAAAAAATTTTTCGAAAATTTTTCTATAGAAAAAAATTTATCAAAAAATAACAAATTAGTCGGGATGTAAATATTATTCAAAAAGAAGTGTATTTGCATTTGATCCCAAACCTGTTACATTTATTTATTAATGTAACAGATCAATTTATTGATAAAAAGCCAAAAAATGTTTGCGGAGAAACCAAATTCCTCGACGCGTTTCGATGGTTGGTTAAGCCATCTCTTCAGGAGGATTATCCCCAATTTAGATTACCCCCTTCTTCACAGCATTCTGCATATAGTAGCCGACGGCTACAGCAAGAATGTGGGAAGTGAAGGTAGATGAAAACTGAAAAATGTTTGTTTTTGTTCAGTCGATAATCTACGCTTTTACTTTTGGTTTATGAACATAATTCTTAATAGTTATGTTTGTAAATTTAGTAATAATGCGAGGTTTTCGATCTGTCTAAATTGGGGATAATCCTCCTGAAGAGATGGCTTAACCAACCATCGAAACGCGTCGAGGAATTTGGTTTCTCCGCAAACATTTTTTGGCTTTTTATCAATAAATTGATCTGTTACATTAATAAATAAATGTAACAGGTTTGGGATCAAATGCAAATACACTTCTTTTTGAAGGAAAAAAATTTATATTGAAAATTATTCTATAGAAAAAATTTTGTATCGAAAATTTTTCTATAGAAAAAATTTGATATCAACATTTTTTTTATAGAAAAAATTTGATATAAAAAATTTTTTTATAGAAAAAATTTTATATCGAAAATTTTTCTATAGAATAAAATTTTATATCGAAAATTTTTCTATAAAAAAAAACTTTATATCGAAAATTTTTCTATAAAAAAACTTTATATCAAAAATTTTTCATAGAAAAATTTTATATCGAAAATTTTTCTATAGAAAAGTTTTCTATAGAAAAAATAATTTATATCGGAAATTTTTTTTACAAAAAATTGTATATCGAAAATTTTTCTATACAAAAATTTTATATCAAAAATTTTTCTATAGAAAAAATTTTATATTGAAAATTTTTCTATAGAAAAAATTTTATATTGAAAATTTTTCTATAGAAAAAATTTTATATTGAAAATTTTTCTATTGAAAAAATTTTATAATGAAAGTTTTCAATAGAAAAAATTTTGTACCGAAAATTTTTCTATAGAAAAAATTTTATTTCGAAAATTTTTCTATGGAAAAAATTCCGTAGAAATTCCATAGAAAAAAATTTGCATCGTAAATTTTTCTATAAAAAAAAATTTTATATAGAAAAATTTTCTATAGAAAAAATTTTATATCGAAAATTTTTCTATAGAAAAAAATTTATATCGAAAATTTTTCTATAGAAAAAATTTTTATCGAACATTTTTCTATAGAAAAAATTTTATATCGAAAATTTTTCTATAGAAAAAATTTTATATCGAAAATTTTTCTATAGAAAAATTTTATATTGAAAATGTTTTAAGGAAAAAGTTTTATATCAAAAATTTTTCGATAGAAAAAATTTAATATCAAAAATTTTTCTATAAAAAAAAATTTTATATCGAAAATTTTTCTATAGAAAAAATTTTGTATCGAAAACTTTTATATCAAAAATTTTTCCATTGAAAAAATTTATATCGAAAAGTTTTCTATAGAAGAAATTTTATATCGAACATTTTTCTATAGAAAAAAATTGATAACGAAAATTTTTCTATAGAAAAAATTTTATATCGTAATTTTTTTAAAGAAACGCGTCGTGGAAAGGTTTCCCCACCAACAATTTTGGTTTTGTTAAAAAACTATTTATTACAATTATAAATAATTGTAATAAATTGGGATTCTTAGTGCAATACACAACAGTAAAACTTTTTAATTAAATGTTTGATGTCCCAAAATTTTGATAAACCATTTTGAAAAAATTTTATATCGAAAATTTTTCTATAGAAAAAAATTTATATCGAAAATTTTTCTATAGTAAAAATTTAATATCTTAAATTTTTCTATAGAAACAAATTTATATCGAAAGTTTTTCTAGAGAAAAAAATTTATATCGAAAGTTTTTCTAGAGAAAAATTTTATATCGAAAATTTTTCTTCAAAAAATTTTGGATTAAACATATAGAAAAATTTTCGAAAAAATTTTTTGTATAGAAAAATTTTTGATATTAAAATTTTTCTATAGTAAAATTTTCGATATTAATTTTTTTTATAGAAAAACTTTCGATATAAAATTTTTTCTATAAAAAAATTTTCGATTTAAAATTTGTATCGAAAATTTTTCTATAGAAAAATTTTGTAATGAAATTTTTTCATAGAACAAATTTTATAATGGAATTTTTTTAAATAGAAAACATTTTTCTATGAAAAAATTTGATAATGAAAATTTTTCTAAAGAAAAAATTTCATAATAAAATTTTTTCAATTGAAAAATAATAAAATTTTTTCAATAGAACAAATTTGAAAATGAAATTTTTTGAATGGAAAGATTTTGATAATGAACATTTTTATAAAGAAAAAAATTTGATAATGAAAATATTTAGTTTAGTTGCTGTAGGGCATTTTTAATCCACTTCATTTCAGGTCACACCAATTTTTATTATTTGTATTTGAACTTAACATTTTCCTCGATTGTAGTTTTGTGAAAAGTGCGGGTGCGAATATTTGTTTAATTTTTATTTATAGTTTTTTTTTTTTTGTATTTGAATTAAATTTTATTAACCGTGACATGTGCACTATTTAAACGCTTCCATAAACATTCTTTTATGTCTTTTAATTTTATTACACTGAAACAAATATCGCTATTGAAACAAGATAGATTGTATTTCTGTTGTCAATGAGTATCATAATATTTATTCAATAATTCAATAATTGTTTAGAAAATGGCATGAATTCATTCCATTTTAACATGAATTCATTTCATTTTAACATGAAACAATAATAAAAGTTCATAAAACGAGTTTTTTGTAGGAATTTTAACATGACCTGAAACCAAAATTGTGTGTTAATGATTTTAGATAGATTTTTTTTCAGTGCAATAAAAAACATTTTTTCCGAAATTTTATTTCTAAATGTCTATGAGTTGCGAATATATGGATTCTATTAAAGTAATTAATTCAATTCTTTATTGTGTTTTATTTGCAACTTTTTTTTTTGTATAACAATTTCTATTTATGTGCCTGAGACAATGCCCTAACACGCTCGACGCATTTGTCGATTGTATGATTTTGAAAAAAAAAAGAAAAATTAAGAATCAGCAAAAAATATAAAACATTTAATCGAACAATTTGTATCTGTTTCTATTTAATTTGGACATGACTAATGCAATATGAGTCTACGAATATGGTTCAAGTAACTTGTTCTTATTCTCAAGCTTTCGAGAAAATTGTTTCTGTGGGCAGTTTTAAAAATTTTGATTTGTTTTTTTCTTTTTGCTCTGATGTCAGTCATTTAATGGTTCAAGATGTTTCTCATATTTCAGATCAATTATATACTTTTAAAGAAATTAATGATACAGTATCTATTAGTAATCGTATCAGGGGTACTCACGAGGAGTGTTGCAAATAATGCAAAGGCGAGCAAAAGCTTTTTTTTACAAAATAGAGTGCAAATTTGCTCTAGTGTATACACTAATAGAAAAGTTGAACACATCCGTGTTTAAAATCACACCATTCGGGGTCAATAGTGAATTAAACAAACAAATTAAAAACGAATCTTTTCAATATTGCAATACAAAATGTATACCGTATTTGTACCAGTTCAATACCGAAGGGTTTTGAGTTAAAAACGCCTCGTTTTCAAATTGTAAACATACGGTGTTCATATGAAAACACTTTGTTTTCAATTTCAATCAAATGTTTTTACCGAAAGGGGTTGAACTGAAAACATCTTGTTTTCAATTTTAAAACACGTCGTTGTCAAATGAAAATCACTTTGTTTGCGATTGAAAGACTTTTATTTGTGTTCTGAAAAAGAGAGGTCCTTTATAGTAACATTTAACAATGACTTTTCGTTACCACTAAGCCCTTCTTGTTCTTTAGATGGAAGAGACATTGCCTCATCATCAATTCCAAACTGTAAAAAAAGGATTTATATTTAGTTACATAAGTTGTGTTGGATAAAATCATTAGACTTACCTTCGACTTCTTCCAAAAAAATACTTTTCATTAAATCCTAATGGCTTCATTTAAGTCCTCTTTTTTTTATTTACATCAAGAACTTAAAGGTTATTCCTGCTTTTAATTATTAATAACTTGGCGTCGTCCACTGACTTGTTTTCCAAAACTTTATCTGGCTATGACTTTAGAGACACGTGTCGGTAAATGACTAAGTAACATATGTTTTAAAGTTGTTAACGCATGTTTTCAACTTTAAAAACATCGGTATCAAAAATATATATACCAATTGTTTTCAATTTGATAACGACCAGTGACGATTTTGCAACGTCATTTTTCTATGAGTGTAGGAAACCGACTTGAAATATAAATTAAACATTTCAGTTAAGCTAACGCTATTACCGATCGCCCGATAAAGAAGCATTGTTCGCAAACTTCATTTTCTTCCAGTTTCGGACCCACCATAACTTTTTACGCCCGCTAAAGTTTCAGACGCTATTCGTACAGCTAAGCCTAAGGGAATTTCCATGCTGATGCTAAAACAATTAGAACCTGGTCAAGTGTGGAGCAGAGTTCCAGACAGGCGTCTTTAATCTATGACTAGCCTAATTAAACCGATGTCTGGAAAGTAGTTACAATGACCCCAATCTTAAAACCTGGGAAATCTGCGAATGATAGATCATTGTACAGACCGATATCCCTCCTATAAGCAGTTGCAAATAGATTCGAGGCTCTAATCGTCCCCCCTACTAACAGCACCTCGGCACTAGCATGAATTCCGCAAAATACAAAGCAAAACGGCAGCATTAATCGCTATTACCACTCAGATCCTTCATCTTAACTATGGACACTGACCTTCTCGTAGTAATATAGGCCATTTAAGTAAGTAAGTACTACTTAGATCGCTCAAGGCTTGAACTAGCAGAGCCCTTGTAAAAGAACGGTTCTTGTGGCGCTTAATTTGTCAAAAGCCGACAATTTGACACGACAAGCCATGGCACGCACTTCCAGGACATCAAATAGTCCTCAATGCCAACAAATTTGAAGAGGTTAATAGTAAGTTATCTAACTGGCTTTCAAACGTTCGTAGAGTTTAGGGACCAACGCTCAAAATACCGTCACAGAGCGTTCCGCAGGAGTCCTGTCGTCCCCGCAATTTACAAGTAACTTCTACCTCTCTAAACTTCTAGATTTACCGCGTCGAAGAGATATCATATGCGGATGAATGCGCGATAATGGCGTGTGGACTTAGTCTGGAATCGTTTTCCAATCGTAACCTGATAATATATCCAACTAAATCAGGAAGGGACAAATAAACCTTGCTGTCTACCTTAGGTGATGTGGGGGATGTTGGATGTTAGGTATCTCTTCCGATTGGTCTTAACTTGGTAAGCCCAGACTTATCTAAGTTATCCATCATCTCAACTGTAGACACTGACCTCATAGTGGTATCACCCGGGGAACTACGTTAATACCCGTAAATGTAATGTGTTAACATAAACCGCGAGTTCTTCTATAAGAACTATCAAAATGAAAAGACTAAGGCAAATCTTTAAAGTTTTGGCATACGAAATCGAAGCTCATGAAATTCTCAGATTTGCTCGACCTTTGACCTAAACAGGTTGTAAATATAGGACTTTTAAGTAAGTCTACGTATAAAACGATTGGCCGGTCAGTGGCAAATTAAGCTGCGATGTGGTCAGAGCTACCTATGGTTAAACAAAGATCCTTCCAGTAAAGGAACACAACATCATGCTAACTCATTTGTTCCTTTTGGAATAACATCGAAGATCTCATCTAAACTTTAAAATCACACAGATGGAGTCTTCCCCAAGGCATGTCAGAAAAGATCTTTGAATGTATGAGGATAGCATACGAAGTTATGCACATGATCCTTTAGAACAAACTCGTACATGGCAGCGTTAAGCAACACTCATAGAGACGACATCAACTCCGCGATTTCAGGTTATCGCATGAATATTATGAGGTCGCCCACCGCTCATTGCAGAAAAAGAAAAGAACTTACCGCTGAAAACAGGAGTAGTTCTGGCACAACTAAAATCAGGATGGAAAAACAGATTAAACATCTTTTGATCCCGCATAGAGTACCGTTCCCAACGTTTACCCATCATGTGGTCGGGATCCTTAAACCATTCGCGGACACTCCTTGTTAAAAATATAATCGATCTAAAGGATAAAAAGCACACACGATTTTTGACGTTTGTATCCGTCGCACTATGGTATTTCTGCTGCAAAAAAAGGCATTTTTTGACATCCACTTTTCAAAAATCGAATAATGCCATTCTATAGAAAAGAATCTGGCAATGAAAAATCTATAGTTTTTTCCTAAGATATATATATACCTATATATAGAAGATGTTTTAACTGGAAAAATTAGGGCATTAATTTTATTTAAGTCTGACATCTTGTTTTTGTCTAAAAGAAAAAAAAAGGTATATTGCATACATTGTTTGGGAGATATAAGCGCATCAAAATTGTTCTATAAAATTCAGCATTGGCTATTTTCGTTGAAGAAAAAGTCAGTTAGCTCGGTTTACCTCCATGCTCTCAGTATAATGAAATGAAAGGCAAAAGGCTTTTCTTTCGAATTAGCTAAAAACATTCAGCAACTTTTGTTAACTTTTTGAAAAAATAAAAATTTAGTAAAACAAGTAAGGAATATTGTTTATAATAAAAAAGCATTGCATACCTTCAGGCTTAATTTTTTAATCTTATTGCAGTTTTTAATCCTAACATTAGTTTCAATTACATAAATCTTTAAATTTACGAAGTTCCTCTAAGAGTCCAAGGATTAAAATAAAAGTTAGTAGAGTTCTTTCTTGGATCACTAAATTTTATTGATAAGTTCGTCTTATTCATTGAGAATAAAAATACAAGAAAAAATTGGGGCCCAAGGCAGGTAGCCCCAGAAGTCGACGGATTTCCAAAATTAGTAGAGCTCTTTCTTGGATCAAAAAATAAAAGTGTGCGGAATTTTATCAAATTCTAGTGAAGATTGCGGGTAATACATTGAGAAGGAAAATAAGCGAAAAAATGCGGTTCCAAGGGAGGTACCCCAAGGAGTCATCAGATTTCAATCAAAATTAGTAGGGCTCTTTTTTGGATCAAGAAATAAAAGTGTGCCGAATTTTATAAAATTCTAGTAAAGATTGCGGGTAATACATTGAGAAGGCAAATAAGTGAAAAAATGTGTGTCCTAGGGAGGTACCCCAAGGAGTAGACAGATTTCAACCGAAATTAGTACAGCTCTTTTTTTGATCATTAAGGTGTGCGAAATTTTATCAAATTCTAGTGAAGATTGCGGATAATACATAGAGAAGGAAAATAAGTTAAAAAATGCGGTTCCAAGGGAGGTACCACAAGGAGTCATCAGATTTCAACCAAAATTAGTAGGGCTCTTTTTTGGATCAACAAATAAGTTTGCCAAATTTTATCAAATTCTATTGAAGATTTCGGTTTGTACATTGAGAAGGAAAATGCGTGAAAAATGGGGGTCCAAAGGAGGTACCCCAAGGAGTAGACAGATTTCAACCAAAACTATTAGAGTTAATTTTTGGATAAAAAATAGATGTGCATTAAATTTTATCAAATTCTATTGAAAATGGCGTTTTATACATTGAGAATAAAAATAAGTGACAAAATGGGCGTCCAAGGGAGGCAATCCAAGGAGTTGACGGATTTCAACCAAAACTAGTGGAGCTCCTTTTTGGGTTAAATAATAGAGTTGTGTCGATTTTCATGAAATTCTGGTGAAAATTGCGGGTTGTGTATTGAGAAGAAAAATTAGTGAACAAATGGGGGTCCAAGGGAGGTACCCGAAGGAGTAGACGGATTTTATTTTTTTTTTACAATTTTTCTTGTCTATATAAAATTAAATACGTGTGCCAAATTTCATCGTTGTAGGATCGCTCGGGTGTATAATTTTCACATTAACTTGACGTCTATGAACGTTATGCGTTACTCGTACCTGGCAACTATTTTTTTGTTGCTTATCAACAGATAAGCATTTGGCATGATTAAGGTACAGGGCCAATACACGCGGCATGCGGCTGCGGGCGGTCGTAGTATTGCCAGTACATAAAATGTGCGCTGGTTTACAAAAATGTTCATATAAAGAAATATTTGAGTAGGATATAATTAAATCTGGCAGCACTGAAAAAATCTGCCGCGCGGAAAAGTAGAACAAAGTTCTACTTTTTTCCATTGCCGCTTGAAATTTGACAAATCAAAAAACAGCTGATTGCCGCCCGCAACCGCTTGCCGCGTGCATTGGCCTTCTACCTTTATATAGCTGCAACTTTGTTTATATACATTCATTGTATGCAAAAGCAATGTATCAAGCCCAGATGCTGATCTATTGTTAAAAGCTTCAATATTAATCATCATGTCCCACCAGAAACCTTTATTATGACGGATATACACGTCAGTGTCTACGAAAGGGTTAATAATACCCCCTAAATTTCTAACTGTCCCGCCAAGCGTATTTTACTAAGTTGTGAGGATTTGTGGAGTCCTCCAGTTGAGGTAGTATAAGTGGAAATGTGTTAGTCTTAAATCTTTTATTTGCAAAACATACCACCATGAGTACCCCTATTGTAGAGATCATTTATTTGGAGTATAGAGGAATGACTGAGTCTTCAATGATTAAGATGAGTACATTCACATGTATCTTAATAATTGTTGTTGGTACTTTTTATTTAATGAAAAAATTACAATGATTGACAGTTGAAGTAATCATTCTTGATATGTTGTGGAACATTGATATTTAATTTTAAAGTCTTCATTTAGTTCCAATTACGATATTTTGATATACATGTATGCATGCATGTTATTTTTTTTTTTTCGAAATTTATGTAGTGAACAAATATAGTTTTTGTCCTTTTCTACCCCATTTGTCGAAAAAGTACCAAACACATATTTGATACCTTTTTGATGTTTTCGATTGCGGTATAAATGTTGTTTCTATAATAATTTGCAAAAAGTACCGAATACTTGTCGCTTAATTTTAAGTCTTGATCTTAGACCATTTCAGTGTTTGTTTCTATTACTTTTAATTTAGAAGATATTACGTTACCGATTTTCCCCCTTTTTCTCCAAAAAGGAACCAAAAGCACGTCTTATACTTCTGTAAATTATACTTCTAGCCTGATTTGTTTAAACGATATTCATAGTTAAAAAACAAAAAACCTACACTTGAATATTTACCCGTTTTTACTCTTTTGTGCCCCATTTATCGTAAAAGTGCCAAGCACGTGCTTAATGTTTTTTTTTAGTACTTATCAATTGTAATGTAAATTGAGTCTCTATATTTATTTGTTCAAAAGATACATATAGGGTTAAAAAGTACCAAAATATAGTTTTTACCTTTTTTTATCCTTATTAGTGCCATTTTCAAAAAAGTACGAAACACGTGTTCCCTTATTTTTTAGCCGATTCAAATTTAATTTAAACTTTGTTTCAAATGATGTTAGTTTTGGAGATATAATGTTACAAATTTATCCAATTCCTACCTTGTTTTACCCCTAAGCGGCCGAATTTTAAAAATTACCGAACCCGTGAACCTTAATTTTTAGTGATAATTCCAGACTAATTTAATTTTTGTTCCTATCACTTTTGGTTTAGAAGATATTACGTTACCGATTTTTCCCGAATTTTAAAAATTACCGAACCCGTGAACCTTAATTTTTAGTGATAATTCCAGACTAATTTAACTTTTGTTCCTATCACTTTTGGTTTAGAAGATATTACGTTACCGATTTTTTTCCTTTTTAGCCCCTAAATTTAAAAAAAAAGTACCAAACACGTGTCTTATACATTTCAATATAAATCAACTCATCTGTAAATTATACTTCTGGCTTCATTAGCTAAAATGAAATTCATAGTTTTATCTTTTTGTACCTCAATTATAGTAAAAGTACCAAATACGTGTCTAATTATTCTTTATTACTTATCGATTGTGATGTTAACTGCGTCTCTTTGTTTATTATTTCAAAAGATACGTATGGGTTTAAAAAGTACCCAAATAAAGTTTTTACCCTTTTTTACCATTGTTGGCACCATATTCAAATGGTTACCGAATACGTGTCCTCTTTTTTCAGCCGATCCGAAGCAAGTTTAAACTTTGTTCCTATCGCTTCTAATTTCGATGATATGACGTTACTTATTTTTCCCTTTTTCCCTGTTTTAACTCAAAAACGCCTGAATTTACAAAAATATGAATACGTGTCCCTTAATTTTAAGTGCCGATCTCAGACCAATTTAGTTTTTGCTTCTATCACTTTTGGTCTACAAGATATATTTTTTACCAATTTTTACCCCCCCAAAAAAAAAGTACCAAAAACGTATTTTATTTTTTTGAATGTCACTCGACAAGTCAATAAATTATAATTATTTACCCCCTTAATCAAAAAAGTACCAAACACGTATGATATTTTTGATATTTTTTTCTTATTTACCGTTTTTGTTTTAAATTTTGCTTCTATGTTGATTGGTTAAAAAAGTACCAACAATTCGTTTTTACCCTTTTTACGCTCTATTTGTCCCATCTGCCAAAAAGTACCGAACACTCGTCTTCTTATTTTGAAAGCTGATTCCACTCAATTTCAATTTTAGTCCTACCACGTTTAGTTCTGGAGATATAGCATTACTGATTTTTTCCTTTTTTATCCCTTTAGCGGCTGAGTTTCCAAAAATCCCTTCTTAGTGGATCTATACTTCAAAAAAGGTACCCGCTTCTTCCTAGCTTTAGCCGTTTGGTCTGGGCTGAGTCAGTCAGTCAGTCACGTTAGAGTTTTATATACATATATAGATTAACACTAAAAAACTTTCAGACATGAGGTAATGACTTCTTTTTTTTTCTCGTACATTATTCAAATGAGTACCGAATACGTATCCCCTTTTTTCAGCCGATCCGAAGTAAGTTTAAACTTTGTTCCTATCGCTTCTAATTTCGGAGATATGACGTTACTTATTTTTCCCTTTTTCCCTGTTTTAACTCAACAACGCCCGAATTTACAAAAATACGAATTTTAAGTGCCGATCTCAGACCAATTTAGTTTTTGCTTCTATCACTTTTGGTCTAGAAGATATATTTCTACCAATTTTTACCCCCCCAAAAAAAAAGTACCAAAAACGTATTTTATTTTTTTGAATGTCACTCGACAAGTCAATAAATTATAATTATTTACCCCCTTAATCAAAAAAGTACCAAACACGTATGATATTTTTGATATTTTTTCTTATTTACCGTTTTCGTTTTAAATTTTGCTTCTATGTTGATTGATTAAAAAAGTACCAACAATTCATTTTTACCCTTTTTACGCTCTATTTGTCCCATCTGCCAAAAAGTACCGAACACTCGCCTTCTTATTTTGAAAGCTGATCCCACGCAATTTCAATTTTAGTCCTACCACGTTTAGTTCTGGAGATATAGCATTACTGATTTTTCCCTTTTTTACGCCTTTGGCAGCCGAATTTCCAAAAATCCCTTCTAAGTGGATCTGTACTTCAAAAAAGGTACCCGCTTCTTCCTAGATTTAGCCATTTGGGCTGGGCTGAGTCAGTCACGTTAGAGTTTAGTTTATACATATATAGAATAACACTAAGTTATTTACATCCCAATATTTTTTTTCCAAAATCTATTTTTTTTACCTCATAAAAATATTTAACATTTTCTATTTTTGCTCCACAATCATAAAACTATGAATATTAAAAGTAATATAAAAGTTATACTATGAAAATTTATCGATTAGTAGTGATACCAAATTTTAGGGAATATTGCATTGATGTTAGTCATATGCTACGGATCTGTATTCCCAAGTCTTCAACCTTATACAATTAAATATCACTTGGAAACATTTCAACACTTTATATCAAAATTTCTAAGAAATTTGTTTCAACACATGATTTGTCTAAAGTTACTGATAAATAGTTTCGAAAATGTCTCTAATGTGTGGGTTTTTTGTTGGTGGTGCATGATCACATGACTTTTATTGTGGTAATTCCTTTGCAAATTCTTCAATTTATTCAATGAACTTCAACATTTATTAAATTGCATCGAATTTTTTTTTTCAATTTTTTCCCACCACTTGAAAGGGGCTTTTAGTCTTCATATCCGCAAATTTCCAAAAATGTAATTTAAAACAATGAATTGGAAAAAAAGAAAGAAATTAAAACATTATTTGACAACAATTTAAAAATTTTGTGCATTGCAGATTTTTTTTATAATATTCACCCTACAATAGGGAGTTTTACAATTTGGAGTTTTAATCAAATTTAAATTAAATTTAAATTAAATTAAGTAGCTTAATATGATTACATTTTAGGTATTTCATTTAGATAATCTGTCCCTAATGAGATTAACGAAATTTCTCTAAAATCATCTTAAACTTTGTTTTCTAAACTTTTGTGAAGCAGGGGCCAAATTACGGCATTCGATATCGATCGAAATTTTAGAAATTTTCAAAACATTTGTATAGCATACTTTAAGGATCATCAAAATTATTTAAAAGATGCTTAGTTTACTATATTTTTTTGAAGTTATTTGCCAAAAGATGAACAATAGTAAAAGAGTTTTAATTGAACTATATGTTTTTTAAAAAACGAATCAAAATGGATAATAAAATTTCAATAAACTTTTTGCATCGACGTAACTTTCAACATCCCTAAAGTATACTTCACAATATTCGCTTAAAAGTCTGAGTTTTCGATCGATATCGAATGCGGTAATTTGGCCCCAGCTTCTGAAAAGATCTATACATCGTAATACGAATAGCTCTTGGAGATATCGACTTATACCTTTTTTACGAAACCATTGCACTTGTTTCTTCAAATTACACACACACACACTTACTATTTCGCTTACGGTGCTAAATGTGTCAATAAACCATTACTCTACTCGTATCATCACAAAGCCATTACTTTTCAAGTGCAATTGGAATCCATTAACAAAACAGAAAAGCCAAAAACCAAAGGCGTGAATGTGGCATTTAACACAAATCAACAGCAACAATTTGCGAAGTCAGCGGGAAGAAATTGTTATATAAAGGGCCTGCATGAAGGCATGATATGGAAGGTAATTTGGCATTCAAATGCATTTCAAATTTATTACATTTAAAAATGTTTATATTTTAAGAGTTCCATTATGATATACCTTCTTATATACATATACAGGGTAATACACTGAGGGTATCTAATAGCAAATTTATATTTTTAAACTTAAATAAACGTGAATGTGATAATTCATACAAAGTTTTATTAAGAGCATTAACCGATAGAATGGAAATGGAAAGAGTATGCCATCTAAATTTTGAACACACTGTTCAAAACGGAGCCTTGTGTTCATCGCCACACGCTGCTGTAAGCATAGCTCAATTGAGCGGATTTCTCTACGAATATTTTCCTTTTTAACCACAAGATATTGGGGATTGTTATTATAAAAAAAATCATGTTAATTAGATCGGACGACCTCGGGATGTCCCCAAAGAGACTAATCAGTTTTCAGCTGTAGGTTCATTAGCCCTATTCCGTTAAAACCATGTATGTAAAGAGTTCGATAGATGTGCTCGCAGGTTTGGCAAAAAGAATTCCGCAATTGATACAAATTCCACCTTGATTTTTTTTCACCGTTGACATTCGTTGCCTGGCCTCGAGAATTTTCAAAAAAAAAAGGTCCAATTATGTCATGCGTGAATAAGGCACAAACAGTTATACTGGTGCAATGTAATGGTTTTTGATGTTTCAATCGAGTTCTTGGAGACCAGTAATGGCATTTTTGCTTGTTGACGTGGCCATTTAAGTGAAAATGAGCCTCGTCGCTTCAAAAATTAATTGTGCGAAAACGCTCCAACATCGTTTTGCGTTAATCAAATCACTTTTTTCAGTTGAATGATTTGAATTTAAAAATAATGGAACTTAAGATCAATTTCATGTTTTCGGGAGATTTTGAAGATGCGCGCAATTAAATTTATACTCGGTTCAATACGTATTCGCTCAATACCGAATTTTTGAACAAAATTGTCTACGAGGGAAACTGGAATCATTAAGTCATCGGAATGCCTTTATTACTTCCATAAGGAATCGGCTTCCAGATGTAATAAACAATAATGTATTAATGAAGTTTCTAGGTGTGCCAAAACTTCATTGTACGTTAGAATGAAGTTGGTCAACAAACCTTAGGATTTAAAGATTACAAAAGGAAATTTTGGATAACGCAGGCAACACGGGACTTGGTAAAACAACGCAGAAGTTAAAAAAAAAAACACTGTTAAATGATAACGGACATGATGAAGTCCTCAGTGCAACATATCGTGATCTATCCAAAAAAACTTAGAAGTTTCTAAGAAGGGACAAGGATAGACAGAGCGAGCCAGATAAATCAGCTGCAAGCAAAGGCGATATGAAGACTTTATATTAAGTTGACTTCAACGCTATTAAAAGCCTAAACGCAACAAGGCCCGGGTAATGACAATATCTCATCGAAGATGCTTTTATGTAATGTTGAAGGATCGTCGAGATTGTGGCGGAAGAAGAAGCTCTGCCAAGAAGAAGCTCTGTCAACCTCCTGGAATGAAGGTATACTAGTCAAAATACCAAAAAGAGTGACCCCAAAGACTGAAATAACTACAGGCGTATAACACTTCTCCCAATACTGAGAAAAATACTAAGTCGTGTAATTATGAACTAAATATCCCATGCAGTTTCCTCTACACTCCGCGAAAACCAGTTTGGGTTCCGAAAGAATAGATCTTGTGTTGATCTAATCAACACAGTAAGAAGAGTTCTAGAGTAATGTAATGAATTCCGCACTCCCATTTACCTAGCGTTTATCGACTTTATGAAGGCCTTCGACAGTGTCAATAGAAGCTATCTATAGAGAATTTTGGAAAATCGTAATATGCCAACGATGCGCACGGCTCTAAATGGTAGACACGGTATCCAATGGACAACACCCTTTAAACAACTTGAGAACTTGGAATATGTCGATGACGTATGTCTTCTAAGCCAAAGCTCAGGCCACCTTCAAGAGAATACTAACGCTAGTACTATTGAATCTCGTATAGCTGGTCTGGAAATTAATATTTCCAAAACAAAGATTATGTGGACAACGAGGTTATTGGATGTGTAGATACCTTAAATTACCTGGGAAGTTTTGTAACTACAAAGGTGGCGCAGACGAGGATATTAAATCGCGTATTAATAAGACAAAATCTGCATTCGGCATTCTTCGAGCTATTTGTAAATCAACAACAACTAGGTTACGAATATACAACTCGAATGTCAAGCCCATCCTGTATTACGGCTGCGATACATGGAAACGCACAAATGCCATCGATTAACCACTGCAAACAAATGCTTAAGGCAAATTCTTAATATATGATGGCCGAATTATGATCTACATAATACGACAAACCAAATCCCTGCATCCACAGAGGTATGTCAACGGAAATGCCAGCAGATAGGCCACACACTTCGAATGCCAAATACTAACGTTGCTCGATAAGCGCTTCGTTGGAATCCACAAGAAAGCGGCCGTCTTGTTGGTGCAATTGATGTGGAGTTACAAACAGCAATCTATTCATAAAATGCTGTATGCCTAACATCATAACATAGAGTTCGATATAAAAAGATGGTTGAGGCACTATGCTCCACTGGGAGTCAAGGATAACAGAAGAAGAAGAAAAAATCATTTGTCCTTAAAATGTCTCCACAGCGAATGCGCGATGCTCACTTGATGCACAATTGATAATTCCAACGGGGATTTCTATCATAGCCTACATATTTTTGCAATGAAGCTCACAAGATCGTTGGATTTGAACCTTAGGATGTCATAAAGCCCATTGTAAAACCTGCTGCCTAAAAACTTAAGTGTCAGACTTTGGAGCATGGTACACTGACAAAAAATGTGTTGTATCGATTCTGATGCATTCTAATTCCAGAGTGATGTAGTTTAGTTGGCCAGCATGTCGACTACGCATAACATATCATATTCTGCGTGGGTTCGAACCCCACTCTAGGCAACTTTAACTTCTGTAATTATTAGTTTCATTAATTAGTTTGGCGATTAGCCTAACAGCATTAATGAGCTATCGATGTAAAAGAAAGAAAATTTAAAAACCAAAAACTGCAATGACAGTGTTAAATAATTAAAATCTGTATCTCTCTTTTTTCTACTTTCTTTTTAGGGTAGTTAACCCAATTCGTATACTTATACTCTATAAGTGACAGCGCATAGGGAAAGGGACCTAACGGTATTTTGCGCGCGTAGAGAAAGAGACCTAAAGGTTAAAAACAGTTTGGTTTAGAAGAGCCATTTTAAAGATTTAAATATTATTTTTATCCCTATTTTTTACCTTTAGGTCGCTATATATAGAATTGTCTGGACATCATTTGACTTTTCGTGAAAAAAAATGTTCACACATTTTAATAGTATGGGCTGTTTTAGGCATAGGAAAATTTCTTCGGCTGATCTTATTTCGGGCCAGGTTTTAAGAGTGTACTCACTAATTAAAGACCTGCATACCAAATAAAGCTGGCAGATAGGGTAGCATTTTTATATCTGAATTCATATGGTTGTTGTTCAACCCTTAACCCTGTCTTGCAAACTCATCAGCTGTTTCGTTGTACCTGATTTTGTAATAACCTGGAACCCAACAATAGGTCCATTAGATCTACCCTACATGTCCTAACTAGCTTTTCTTACTGAAATTAACACTAAATCAAATTAACACTAATCGATAGCAAAAAGGAATATAAATCTAATGCCCTAATGTAATTCCCCCTTGTAGTACATCACTGTCGTCATCGACTGACATCAGACAAGAGCACAAGCCACATGCATTAATGCACTTTTAGTAGATGTGACAACAAAATCTACGATCACAAATTGTTGAGTTTTGCAATAATTTTTGCAAAAAAAAAAATTACAACAAATGCAACAACAATAATAAATATTTCGAAAACATGTGTTAAGATTTTTAATGTAGAAAAAAGAAAAACTATACCCCAGAAACAAAAACAAAAAAATGAGCAAAAACTTACGGCTGGCTCACTGCGATTGTTTACCACACTCGAATGCAATTGAGTGTAGATCCAATAAATGGGCTCAACTAACGGAACTTGGTGTAAACAAACATACTTACATATATATTTTTAGGAGTTTATATGTATGATCGCTTTGTTTCTTGCAATTTTTTGCTGGCCAAATTAATTTAAATATTTTGTCTAGAAATAAATATTGAATTCCATTGAACATTAAAAATGTTGCCCAAACAAATGCACCTACAAATCGCCCACACACATAGTCCACCAACAAACACACCCATCTTTAATGTCAGAGTTTGTCTGTTTTCTGTCATTGCAGCAGTGTTGCCATTTAATTTACATTTTTATTCAGATTACTTGTAGAATTAGCCATATACTACCTTAGTATTTTCTTGAAGGTGGCCTGAGCTTTGGCTTAGAAAACATACGTCATCTGCATACTGCAAATCCTCGAGTTGTTTGAAGATTTTCCATTGGATACCATTCAAAACCGTGCTCATTATATTGTCGACGACAGGGATAAAAAGTATAGGTCACAAGATACGTTTCTGCCTTACTCCAGTAGTGACTTTGAATGGATTAGACAATTTATCTTTATGTAGAACCCGACATTTAAAGTTCACGTACATTGCCCGAATTAAGTTTTCGTTGGCATGTTACGGTTTTCTAAAATTCTCCATAGATAGCTCCTATTAACACTGTCGAATTGCAAAATGGTAAATGGGGTGCGAAATTCATGCTATTCTTTCTGTGTCGATTGGATCCACTCAAGAACGGTTTTCTCAGAATCCAAACTGATTTTCTCTAAGTGTAGAGGAAACTGCGTAGGATATTCTGTTCATAAAAGCATCTCCGTTGAGATATTTTTATTGATCGGGGCCCTGTTGTGTTTAAGGTTTTCAATAGCGTTCTTCACTTCTTTTATTGTTGGCGGACTGTCGGAAATTCCATTGAGTATACTGTCATTATGCACTTTAGCCAATGGTGTTAGTCCGGGTTGTTAAGTATTGACTTGAAGTGTTCCATCCAGCGTATTAGTTGTTCATCCTGAGTTGAAAGAAGTGTATCACTACTACTCAAGATGGGACTGTTAGTGTAAGTAGGTTTGCCACACAACACCCTTGATATATTATGTAGTGTCTTCAAAACGCCTTTACTTGCAGCTGATTCAGCTTGTCTCGCTTTCTCGTCTATCCACATTCTGTTGTCCCTTTTTGCAGACTTCTTTATTTTATTGGATAGATCACGATATGTTGCACTGAGGACTTCATCATTTCCGTTTTCATTTAACATTGTATTTTATAAGATTCTGTGTTGTTCTACCAAGTCCCATGTTGCATGTGTTATCCAAAATTTCCTTTTGTGATCTTTAAATCCTAGAGTTTGTTGACCAACTTCATTGTACGTTAGTTTGACACACCTAAAAATTCTATTAATAAATACAAGTAACGTTGTTGTTTATTACATCTGGAAGCCGATTCCTTCTGAAAGTAATAAAGGCATTCCGATGACTTTCTGATTCCAGTTTCGCTACATCAGTTTTCCGATCTGCTTTCGCCGTATCAGACCTCAGAGCCGCAACCTTTAGCCGAATTTTGCATATTACTAAATGATGATCGCTATTTATATCTGCTCCGCGCCTCGATCGTACATCAAATAAAGATGATCGCCACTTAGAATTTATTAAAATATTTGTCGATGCCATTCGGCGAAATCCAGATTATTTTATGTTGTAATTTACGAGGGAAAATAGTACAAAAACATTCCAATTGAAATAAGGTGTACTTCTCTCAGACAATGAGCTGCATCCGATTCTATTTTTTTAGACTCTTTGAAAGGGACCTACGTTTTAACCCGGCTCCGAACGGCAAATGCTTTAGTTAGAGAAGTTTTATATAGCCTAATACTCAATAGCCAGTGGCTAGCTGAGTTATGAGGTGAACCGCCGCTTTTTTTTTTTAATTTTTTTTTTTTAAGTTGGTCTTGCCGGGGATCGATCTTGCGACCTCTGGTATGTTAGGCGGATGAATAACCTGCTGTGCCATGGCGGTTCACATTTCCCCATTGTCGTTCCTAATTCCGACATCGTGTTTACCAATATGACGTTCCAAACTGGTATTGTTTGAACCTACCTTGGCGTTAAAGTGTGATGTGATCGCCGAAAATAGTCGTTATCATATGTTTCGAACCAAAAAAATATTCTGGTATTTTGATTCAATGATGCGCAAAGTCTCTTTGATTTTGTATTTTTCTAACCCTAGGAATAGGAATATCAGAGAGAACACCAAAATCTAAGAGACTTTGCCCAACATTGTGTTTTTTATTATTCATATAAATACATAGTAATGGAACTAGGGAAAAAGGTTGTGGGAAGGAGGATAGAGGGAGTAGTGTTTGTGGATATAGTTTTCTCTATAGTGCGTCGTGCGATCCACCGGAAAATCCACTATAAAGGGCTGAGCCCTTGTTGAGTTGCGTGTGCTACGAATAAATGTACGGGTTTCTGGAACAAGATCCTTAATTTCGTTCACATGCCATTGTAGTAGCGATAGAACAGTGCAACGAAACCCATATTACGACGATGTTCCAACGAGGCAATAGAGTTGGCTACCCTACTGTCATCGATAAGGACCTTCGCCCTGTCTTGTACACGGTCGAGAAGCTTCAAAATAGACTTTGAAGCACCGGCCTCTAAATGAGAGTTGTATTCCATTTTCGGCCGGATATAAGTGGTGAGATGTTAAGGAGATCAGTTAGAGTGAAGTACGAGTATATCTTACACCGCTTTAGAAAGCCGAGACACTTGAATGCTTCTTTCGACGCTTGAAAAACGTGATTAGTTCAACGGACATCTCAATGAATTTTCATGCCTAGAACATCAAGAGTTTCTGATTCATTTTGACAAATGCTTGCACTTTGACTATGATTTTCCCAATCATTTGGCTATGATTTACCCAAGCATACATTTCTTCAAACTTTGGCAACTCTGAAATGAACCAGCTGGACTGCTAACCTATTCAAAATAAACATTTACTACAAAGAAGGTACCTTCCATGTAGACTTCTATTAAGATATTTTATTATTGCAAATAATTAAATTTATTTAAACGCACTTGTTATCATTTAAAATTGTTTTGAAAATGTTGCAATTATTGTTAATATTTGTTTTTCTGCGGCTGCTAATGTTTTTCTTGTTATTGATATCGGGCCAAAAATGAAACAACCAAAAACATGTAAACAAATGCAGCGGAATCGATTCAAATAAATCAGCCATATGTTGATCTAATGGCACAGTGGAGGGATTTGTACAAGATGCAATAACAAAATGTAAGATGTTTAAATTTAATGTTTGAAACCCCACCGTGCCTTGGTCTTTAAACGTCCATAACTCGAAAATGTATGAACCGACAAAGCATAGATAAGCCAATGTACTGATCAATTGCTTGATCGGTACATCTTACCTTTAATCGTAAGTCTCGGTTTCTTGATCACAGTCATATAAAGAATAATACAGTCATATATACTTAAAACCATTGAATATTTAATAAACATTTCTATTCTTTAGGAGGTATTTAAACTAGAAATGCCATTTCATACTAAAGATTAATGTGAGGAAGTCCGTTCACATTGAGAATTTTTGAGGACACAAAAATTATAAGAAATATGCTATTAAATAAGTAATCCTATTATAAATATTTTATATCTCATGAATTAGTTAATGTTTAGTATCATCTTAATTTTCAAGCTGATAATACAGAAATAAACATTAATTAAAATTATTACTTTAGTTTACCCCATCATGAGATTACTATGATTTGTAGCTGGTTTTGTTCTAGGAAAACACCATTTCCAATTGTATTTTAGAATGTTGCAATAGAACTAAGAAGAAACAGAACTAGAACTGAACTAGAACTGAACTAGAACTGAACTAGAACTGAACTAGAACTGAACTAGAACTGAACTAGAACTGAACTAGAACTGAACTAGAACTGAACTAGAACTGAACTAGAACTGAACTAGAACTGAACTAGAACTGAACTAGAACTGAACTAGAACTGAACTAGAACTGAACTAGAACTGAACTAGAACTGAACTAGAACTGAACTAGAACTGAACTAGAACTGAACTAGAACTGAACTAGAACTGAACTAGAACTGAACTAGAACTGAACTAGAACTGAACTAGAACTGAACTAGAACTGAACTAGAACTGAACTAGAACTGAACTAGAACTGAACTAGAACTGAACTAGAACTGAACTAGAACTGAACTAGAACTGAACTAGAACTGAACTAGAACTGAACTAGAACTGAACTAGAACTGAACTAGAACTGAACTAGAACTGAACTAGAACTGAACTAGAACTGAACTAGAACTGAACTAGAACTGAACTAGAACTGAACTAGAACTGAACTAGAACTGAACTAGAACTGAACTAGAACTGAACTAGAACTGAACTAGAACTGAACTAGAACTGAACTAGAACTGAACTAGAACTGAACTAGAACTGAACTAGAACTGAACTAAAACTGAACTAGAACTGAACTAGAACTGAACTAGAACTGAACTAGAACTGAACTAGAACTGAACTAGAACTGAACTAGAACTGAACTAGAACTGAACTAGAACTGAACTAGAACTGAACTAGAACTGAACTATACCTGAACTAGAACTGAACTAGAACTGAACTAGAACTGAACTAGAACTGAACTAGAACTGAACTAGAACTGAACTAGAACTGAACTAGAACTGAACTAGAACTGAACTAGAACTGAACTAGAACTGAACTAGAACTGAACTAGAACTGAACTAGAACTGAACTAGAACTGAACTAGAACTGAACTAGAACTGAACTAGAACTGAACTAGAACTGAACTAGAACTGAACTAGAACTGAACTAGAACTGAACTAGAACTGAACTAGAACTGAACTAGAACTGAACTAGAACTGAACTAGAACTGAACTAGAACTGAACTAGAACTGAACTAGAACTGAACTAGAACTGAACTAGAACTGAACTAGAACTGAACTAGAACTGAACTAGAACTGAACTAGAACTGAACTAGAACTGAACTAGAACTGAACTAGAACTGAACTAGAACTGAACTAGAACTGAACTAGAACTGAACTAGAACTGAACTAGAACTGAACTAGAACTGAACTAGAACTGAACTAGAACTGAACTAGAACTGAACTAGAACTGAACTAGAACTGAACTAGAACTGAGCTAGAACTGGACTAGAACTGAACTGTAATTTCGGATTACAGAAAATATAAACAAACTTTGTATGAAAATGGTGCCACTAGACATTTGTGTCTGTTTAACTACAAGTGGTTCCATTTACATCTGAATATTGTAATTGTTTTGTATGGATTTCCAGTGCGTATAAGTATTAGTCCATAGTAGTTCTCATTCTGAAGTAGTTCAAGTTTAATTTTAGTTATCTTGAATCGACAATGTTGCTGTCCGACAGGCCATTAGATGCATTTCATTCCGACTATTTATGTGTGTAATTTCTTTAATTTAAACACTCGAACGTCTGGCAAAGACATAAAAATTTGCCAGATTATTATTTTCATTTTCAATTTCATTTAAATTGCCTTGAAGGAAAGTTATTTTTATTACAAACGATTTTTATTGCTTTTTCCTCATTAGTTTATGCAGTTGAAGATTTTATTGCATTGAACCCGGGCATTCTGCCTGATGAAGAATGCAGTTGACTTAAGTCGTTTTGTATTTATTTGTTATTTGTTCTTTTATTGCTAAAAATGAGAAAATATTGTTTTATGTCTGACCTGTGAGTTGGACTGAAACTAAAGTCCATTAGCGCAATGTTTCACTCATTCACTTAAAATCAATTAAATCTTTTATAGCTCAGCTTGAGGAGAAATTTCATAGATTGGCTTTTGCTTAATGGCTTTTACTTAAAGCCATTGGCGACGATCCTACTGCGAGTGACAATTAGCAGAAAATTAAGTGCTGTTAAAATTATACGAATTGTATTGTAGGAAATTGTGAATAGAGCTTCAGAAGGAAGAATATGTATAATTTGTAGTTATGCTATCTCCTTTGACCAAGTTTTTACACACGTTGATTTCACCAAAGGCTTCTAGATGCAAGGTATTTTCCCCTGGATATAGGCTTTGTCTATTCTAGTTTGAAGGAAATATGGGTAACAGCTCTAGACTTACCTGTGTAACAATTAGTCTGATTAATTGATCCGAAGCCTGCGGACAGGATAATTTTGGATATTGTCGTATAAGTAGCCTCAATATATTGTCACGAATTTTTAAGTTTTCCGCCCCATTGTGCAAAGTTCACTACTTTTAATTCTTCTCCTAGTTTTTTTAGAATGTTTCTGTTGATGTTCTTACTCTGTTTATGTCTATAAGCAGAGCAACATGTTTCTCTTATGTGCTGTAAAGAGTATAGCAACATTTTTCTCTTTTATCTACATTCTCTTTTTTCCTGTTGCTGTTAACATCGGATAATCTATTTGTATAGCAGCTCTATGTTTACTTCTGCAGAAATTGCTAGAAACTCTCTTCTCTACTATACAAGGCCGATGGACTAATATTGTGGGAACATTTTTAATTGAGACGCGTATAAGAGAACAGTGTGGCTAAGAATATTTGTAAAGCAGTTTTGTGAAGACTGTTTAAAGCGATTAACTCTAAAGTAAATAAAAATATATCTTTGTAAAACTACATAAAGTGTTTTAATTTTGTTTTCGGTTGTTTGCAAAAAAAAAAAAGAATTCCTTCCACGTTTTTAAAGGAAAAACGTAACAATATTATGATCAAATTGATAATAACTATCTTTAGTTCTCTTTAGTTAAAAACCCGCAGATTCCTACTACTACTCCCTTTGCTGTCGAAAAGCTTTGTCAAGTTTTTGAGACAATAGAATCATTACTGCGAAACTAGGCCTAGGAATGAGAACTAGCCTAGGAGTTCTAGTTCATAGGCTCAGTTAGCTCCCACTTTAATTCTTCCAACTATTAATAATCTGTGTCATAGAATGGCCAAATTTTAGAATTTATTCCTATTAACTTTAATTAAGTATGTATATCTCCTAATCTAAAGATCTGACAATAATTTTTTGTGCAACCAAATTTGAAGGTTTTGGTTTTAGTTTCCTAAAAAAAAATACACAATATGGAAGAGATCATATGATAGACTGTCACCTTGCCTCCAGTTTAGTTGCGAAAGACTCTGATAGGTTCTTACCTACCTTAACAGATGTCCTTCTGCACAACTTTATTAGCTTAGGGATGCCTAACTCAGACATTGTTTCAAACACCTTCTTCCGTATCGGGCTGTCAAATGCTGCTTTGTAGTCAACAAAGAGATAATACGTATCTATTTGTTTTTCTTGGGGTTTCTCCTTCCACAGTTTCAATACGCTTCCTGTTTCCAGATTTCCTTAGTCGCCCTTGCAGGAAAACATACGGTTGCCATAACCATCCGTCTAGTGACTTTTTGAGTCCTATACATCTCAATCTCCTCAAACACATGTCTCTTCATATCTGTCTTTTTTCTAAGAAATAGTCGTTTTTCTACCCTCTTTTCTTTTAGTTATCTTTCTAAAGATTCACGAGTAGCTGCTAATTGCAGAATTAACCTGTAGCCCGCATTTTTCTTTGCAGTGGCGTTGCGTCACTCCTCCTCGTGCCAAGAATTTTTAGGATGGGGGATTTGGTACCCTATTACAGATTTTTTAGCAGACTTCATGGAGTTGGCAATATGTTGCCATAGCGTACAAATGTCTTTTGAGCCAGAGTTATTCTCTCTTAGTAAAAGAGTTGCTCGTTTGAAGTAATCAGTAGCAATTTTCTGAGATTGAAGTTTTTACGGTCAAACTTCCTTTGCGCTTCTGCTTGCATGCTCCTCGACACACTTAGACGTATTCTCACTTTGACTACATCAAGGTAATGTTAGGTCCTCGCATGGAACGCACATTAAAGACACTTGATGAGTGTCTTCCATCAACTAAAATATGGTCTTTTTGATTTTTCGTTAGTTGATCAGGAGGCACCCATGTAGCTTTGTGGATATTAAGGTGTGGAAATCTGGTGCTGCTCACGACCATATTGCGAGTAGTCGCAAAGGAGATTAATCTCATACCATTGTCAGTGGTTACGCTGTGCAGACTAAATTTACCAACAGTAGATTCAAAACAACTTTCGTGTCCTAACTTTGCATTAAAATCACCCAGTATTTTTTTAACGTCGTGATTAGGACAGCTACAGTAAACTTCCTCAAGTTGTTCATAAAAGACTTCCTTTACATCATCATCTTTCTCCTCTGTTGGAGCGTGAGCACAAATCAAACTCAGATGGAAGTACTTAGCTTTGACGCGTATCGTCGCTAGCCTTTCGTTTAGTGGGGTAAACGTGGAAATAAGATTCCAAATTCGTGTCTACTCTCATGACAGCCTTTTGGTGTCAGCCCTTTGGTGCCATTCCATCTTATTTTCTGGACAGCAGTCACATCACATTTATATTCATCGAGAACATCTATCATCTGGATCAGAGCACCTCCTCTGTAGAGGGTTCGGATGTTCCAGGTGCTGATCCTTAAATCATGGTCCTTTTTTCGTTTGCCATAGTCTTCAACATTTGCTTATTTTTGCTTTTTCACAGTAAATTTTTTCCAGGAGTGGGTTACTAGCCCGACGTCCTTTGTTGCCGCCACTGGCAAAACCGCTTAAATAATAAGCTTTTTTACTTAGCCTTATTTAAAATTTATCTAATCATTTTTGGAAATGTCAAAATTATCCGTTCGGAGTAAAGGCTTCGCGCGCTAGACATAGCTCCTCCATTTTATTTTATTATTTTAAAACTTTGTACTTAGCTGGCTAGCGTGGTGATAAGTCTTCACTCCTTAAGATTTTCTTAACATTTTCTAGTGGTTTCCATACCAAAAAGTGAGTGTAATTTACTTGTTAAAATAATTCCTTTACTTATTGTTATATGTTTGTGTATTTGTCTAGGAATTTTAATCTAAGAGAATTAGGTCAATAAATCTATGTTTGGAAATTGATCTGGTGTTCCTTTTATTCAAAATCTAGTGGAAATCATTAGCGAGGCGGATTCCTCACCCCAACATTTTAAAATTCTTTTTGTGTTTTACACGTTTCCTATAAAATCAACAGACGAAGCTGAAGATTCGCCTAGAAGCGCCCTGCATTGCCAATCTCGCAGTAAGTACAAATGGAATTAGAAGGCCAACAAAAAAAATGCCAAACTGTCCCAAGTGTCTTAATCCCCCTGACCAAAATATGATAAGTTGCACAAAATGCCAAAAAACCTATCATGTTTCATGCACAAATGCCACATCAGACCAAACATCAGCCCTAACTTTCAAATGTTTTGCTTGTAAGAGCCCTCCGGCAGAATCAGTTAAAAGCACCTTAAGTCGCTCTTCCAATAAATCAGCCAGAAGAGTACAATTAGAACTCCAACGACTAGAAGAAGAGCGTACTGTTTCAATGGAATATATTTCCAAAAAGTATCAAATAATAAACCAACATGAACAGGAGGTCAACAGTGATGCCTCATCCCATCATTCATTTTCTGTTCGCAGCTGGTTAAATGAACTTCCAAACCATTTTGATTCTGCAGAACAAGTCCAGTCTGATTTACCGGCAGCTCCTGAAAATATAAATAAAAACAAAACAACCAAACAAGCAGCTCAGCTGCCTGAAGACACTGTTTATTTAAGCATGCCACCTTATATAAATAATGCATCTAACAATAATAATTCAGGTGGAATTAATATGCCGCAAAAACGTTCATATATTCTGCCGGACATAAGTAACGCTGCTACGATGTCGTCATCTGCACCCGCTGTATCAAGTTTTACTTCGGGACCCGCCACCACTAGTGGCTTTCAATCACGACAGCAGCCTCACTATCAATCGGTCCCATTTGAACCTCAAGTTTCAACAACTCACACAACGGCTTGCCACATTCCACCAATAATTTCTAATGTGCATCATTTTAATCCTTGCCAAAACATGACGGCCCCCATTGGCCATTCAACACAACACACGTTCAATTCCAATGCACCGAACGCAACCACATCAAACAACACTTTAAGTGTACCACCGAATTTATTTACAGATTATAACCAAAACTTGAGTCAAGGTCAGCTTCAAGCACGTCAATCTTTGCCGAAAGAACTCCCTGCCTTCTCCGGCCAACCAGAAGAATGGCCCTTGTTTTCGTCCACATTTGAATGGTCCACTAATATCTGTGGATTCACGGAAGCCGAAAACCTCATAAGGTTACAAAAATCACTTACCGGAGAAGCATTAAAAAAAGTTCAACACGTACTAGTACACCCATCCAATGTCAATTGGGTCATGTCAATTTTGAAGCTTTTGTACGGCCAACCAGAAAATATAGTAAACTCTATAAAAAATCGAATTAAATTAACACCCCCAGTAGATGAAAATAACTTACCTTCATTTACCACATTTGCAATTAACGTAAAGAGTTTAATTGCAACAATTGAAGCTTCCAATTTAAATAATGAAATCAATAATACTTCACTTCTCCAAGAATTAGTACAAAAATTACCACCATCTTTTCAATTACAATGGGGTACACAAAAATTACAGCTGTTAAATCAAAATAAAAATCCTAACATGTATGAATTCTCCAATTGGATTTTTAACATTGGAATTTCTGCTACATGTATAACAGTTGAAAGCTCTTCCCATGTTAACAGACAAAAGTCCCACACTGTTAGTAACAGCAATAAAAAAGCTTTCGTACATACTCATAATGAAGATCACCGAAAATGTTTTGTATGTAGCAACAACAATTGCAAATCAATTGCTACTTGTCAAAAATACTTATCTCTTAATCGTGGAGATAAATGGAATATAATAAGAGAACACAAACTGTGTAGAATTTGTTTGTGTAAACATTTTGGAGAATGCAAGAAAAGAGTACAATGTGGAGTGGAAGGGTGTCAATATTATCATCATTCTTCTTTACACCGATATTCTAATGAAGGGACAACAAATAACAACAATCAAGAGCCAAAGATAAACAATCAAAATAGTTTAACCAGAAGTGAAAATATTAATACACATAATTCTAAAGTGAAAGAAATTTTATTTAAAATAATACCAGTGACAGTTCATGGAAAAAATAAAGATATAAAAACCTTCGCATTTATTGACGAAGGTTCCTCCATTAGTTTAATGGATAAAAAATTAATGGACGAATTAGAAATTTCTGGGACGACTAGCCCCCTATGGCTCAAGTGGACTGGAGGTATTGAAAGATGTGAAAACAGTTCCAAAAAATTAACAATACGTATTTCAGGCTACAACAAAAACAAAAAGGTGACGATTAATGTATGTACTGTAAGTAAATTAGATTTACCCACACAGTCTCTGGATTATAAAAAATTGGCAAACAAATTTCATCATTTAAGAAATTTGCCAATAAAAAGCTATAGTGATGCTGTGCCTAAGATACTTATTGGCCTCAACCATTTCAATTTGGGAATTTCTACAAATATGAGGCAAGGTGGTCCTCATGAACCTGTAGCAGTAAATACAAAGATTGGATGGATGATTTATGGAGCTATTTCTTCAAACGCAAAACCAAGTAAGCAATTTAATTACCATATTTGTGAGTGCAGTGAAAGTGATGAAGGGTTAGATGAACTAGTGAAGAGTTTTTATTCCCTGGATAGCTTAGGGATTTGTTGTAAAGATCCACTAGTTAGTAAAGGTGATGAGCGTGCCCTTAGTCTTTTAAAAAATTACACAAGACAAAGAGAAGACGGACATTTTGAGGTTCCTCTACTGTGGAAATGTGATATTTTGAGTTTACCCAATAGCTATGATATGGCTCTAAGGCGTCTGCTATGCTTAGAGCGAAAATTATTGCATGATTCTGAACTTCTTAATATTTTTAAAAATACAATTGAAAAATACACCTCCAAGGGTTATATACGAAAATTAAACCGTAAAGAATTATCGCACAGTGGTGGTAAAGAGTGGTATCTGCCCATTTTTGCAGTTTTTAACAAAAATAAGCCCGGTAAATCTCGTGTCGTTTGGGATGCTGCGGCTAAATCGAATGGAGTCTCCTTGAACTCGTTTCTACTAAAGGGACCTGACCTGCTGTCATCTTTGCCAGCCATTTTATTTTCATTTCGGTTGAAAGCAGTTGCTGTCTGTGGTGACATAGAAGAAATGTTTCATCAGATTTTTATTAGGCCTGAAGACAGAGATGTTCAAAGATTTTTATGGCGTGATTGTGACCAATCTAAGCAGCCTGATGTATATGTAATGGACGTAATGATTTTCGGAGCTTCGTGTGCTCCTAGCATTTCTCAATATATTAAAAATTTTAATGCCACTCAATATGAAAATAAATACCCTGTGGCTTCAAGGTCAATAAAAGAAAATCATTATGTTGATGACTTTTTAGAATCGGTTGACACTCCACAAGAGGCTACAGATTTAGTTTCGGAGGTAAAATTTATTCACCAACAATGTGGATTTAATATTCGAAATTGGATTTCAAACAATGAGGAGGTGATGAACACAGTGTCCAACATATCTTCTACTAGTGAAAAATGTTTGAACTTTAATGAAGAAAACAAAGTAGACAAAGTTCTTGGGGTGTTTTGGGAACACAAAGAAGACGTTATTACGTTTAAAATTGCACCGCGGTTTATAAGCAGTGAGATATTTTGCTGTAGAAAAATACCAACTAAGCGCGAAATGCTTCGTTTAGTAATGTCCATCTACGACCCCCTTGGTCTTATTGGGAATATTATCATGTATGTTAAAATCCTTCTTCAAGAAGTATGGCGGTGTAAAACAGATTGGGACGAAGAAATTTCTGATGAGCTTATGGCAAAATGGATACAGTGGGTCTCAATTTTACCAGACATTCAACAAATTAAAATTCACCGCTGCTATTTAAAATGTTTACTAAATTACGATGGCATCGATGTGCAGCTACATACTTTTGTGGATGCTAGTAAGGACGGATATGCCGCTGTGTGCTACTTTCGTCTGGCTAAAAATGAAACAGTATTTTGTTCATTAATAGGTTCTAAAACAAGAGTCGCCCCAATGAAAATAACTTCGGTTCCACGACTTGAACTTATGGCCGCACTAATAGGTGCTAGGTTTGGAAAATTTATTTGCGATAATCACAAAATCACGATCAAAAATAAATTTTTCTGGTCAGATTCTAAAACAGTTTTGAGTTGGCTCAATTCTGATCATAGAAAATATAGTCAATTTGTAGCCTTTCGTGTGACTGAAATTTTAGAACTGAGTTCCATTAATGATTGGCGATGGACTCCAACAAAAGAAAATGTCGCAGATGAAGCCACTAAGTGGGCTCGAATCCCCCGGGTTTCTATAACTAGCAGATGGTTCCAGGGACCAGAATTTTTATATCATCCCCAAGATGAATGGCCAGGTGCAAAAAATTTCGACGATGCTACACCTGAGGAAATGGTACACAAATCGTTTATAATATCTGCTAAGGAAAACGTTATAAATGAAAAGAGATTTTCAAGGTGGAATAGGATGCTTCGAGCCACCGCTTATTTTTTCCGCTTCATTGAAAATTGTAGATCGGAGGCAAAACTAAAAGGCGAGTTAACTCTTGAAGAGCTACGAAAGGCAGAAAACTTTTTAGTCCGGCAAGCTCAGACGGAAAAGTATTCTACAGAAATTGCTACTTTAAAATCGAAAACAAATATTCCGAAAAATAGTGAGATTTATACGAAATCACCCTTCATGGACGAATATGGAGTTTTAAGAGTAGATGGCAGAATTGATAATGCAAATGTTGCTGAAGAACGAAAACATCCCATCATATTGCCCAAATCAAGCTACATTACAACTTTAATTATACTTTACTACCATTCAAAATATTATCATATTAACCACGAAACGGTGATCAACGAGATTCGTCAAAAATATTTGATTTCTAAACTACGTGCTGTTTTTAAATCTATAACTCGAAATTGTCAGTGGTGTAAAATTAACAAGGTGGTGCCACAAGTTCCAGAAATGGCTAAGTTACCTCGTGCTCGCCTAGCATCTTTTAAGGCGCCGTTTACATATACAGGCTTGGACTTCTTTGGACCCATGATGGTTAACGTAAATCGACATAAGGAGAAGAGATACGGTTGTTTATTTACATGTTTGACGACCAGAGCAATTCACATAGAAATTGCTTATTCATTAACAACAAGTTCGTGCATCTTGGCCATTCGAAATTTTATGGCCCGAAGAGGAATTCCACTTGAATTTTTTAGTGACAACGGCACTAACTTTATTGGCGCGGAACGAGAACTTCGAGAAGCTCTTGAAGACGTCAACCAAGATGAATTTGTTAAAACTTTTACCACTACAACAACAAAATGGAACTTCAATCCACCAGCTTCTCCACATATGGGAGGTGCTTGGGAGAGACTTGTGCGCTCTGTCAAAACAGTTTTTTATAAAATAAACACAATAAGGGCCCCGGGTGATGAGCTCCTTTTGAGCATGATGATAGAGGTTGAAAACATTATAAATTCTAGGCCTCTTGCCTATGTTCCCATCGATAATGAAAATGATGAGGCATTGACTCCTAACCATTTTCTATTGGGTAGTTCCAGTGGTCTAAAGCCGATGTCAACTTGTGATGACAGCGCCATAGTTTTAAAACAAAATTGGCGTATTTCGCAACAGTACGCGAACTTATTTTGGAAAAGGTGGTTGGCTGAATATTTGCCCTCATTAACTTGTAGATCCAAATGGTTCGAAAAGCAAAAAACTTTATGTCAGGGGGACTTGGTAATTATTGTTGATCCTTCTCTCCCTAGAAATGTTTGGCTACGAGGAAAAGTACTTGAAACGAGATTGGCAAAAGATGGACAAGTAAGAAGTGCGAAGATTCAAACTAAGAACGGTGTCATGGAAAGGCCTGTAGCGAAGCTTGCAGTTTTAGACGTGGCTTTCCGTGAAGAGTATGCCATCGAAGATCCTTCTTGTCACACTGCGGGGGGGAATGTTGCCGCCACTGGCAAAACCGCTTAAATAATAAGCTTTTTTACTTAGCCTTATTTAAAATTTATCTAATCATTTTTGGAAATGTCAAAATTATCCGTTCGGAGTAAAGGCTTCGCGCGCTAGACATAGCTCCTCCATTTTATTTTATTATTTTAAAACTTTGTACTTAGCTGGCTAGCGTGGTGATAAGTCTTCACTCCTTAAGATTTTCTTAACATTTTCTAGTGGTTTCCATACCAAAAAGTGAGTGTAATTTACTTGTTAAAATAATTCCTTTACTTATTGTTATATGTTTGTGTATTTGTCTAGGAATTTTAATCTAAGAGAATTAGGTCAATAAATCTATGTTTGGAAATTGATCTGGTGTTCCTTTTATTCAAAATCTAGTGGAAATCATTAGCGAGGCGGATTCCTCACCCCAACATCCTTGATCCATGTTTTTATCGTTCTTATGGGAGAACACGCGGCACTTGTTTGCTCACTACTTTAATGGCTGTTAACTTAGCTACCCAAATGAGACCACTAGGAGGTAAGTGTCCACAATTGAGATGAAGGGTACACCAAGATTAGCCTAGGTTTACCAAGTTAAACCCATCAGAACCGTTGCTTTGTATCCAGCACCTCCTACGTCATCCAGAGATGGAAGTACTTAGCCTTTGATGGAAGTACTTGGCCTTTCGATTACTGGGTTGAACCTAGAAACAAGATTTCGCATTCTTTTGTTAACCATAAAAACGCAACCAAATTCGTACCTACTCTCATGACAGCTGTAATACAGGTCGCCTTTTGCTGTCTTGGCGACGTCGTGGCCATTCCATCGTATTTACTGGACAGCAGTCACATCACGTTTATATTCGTCGAAAACATCCATCAACTAGACCAGAGTACCTCCTTTGTAAAGGGTTCGGATGTTTCAGGTGTTTATCTTTAAATCATGGTCCTACTTTCATTTGCCATAGTCATCAACATAAGTGGGGGCCGTTTTAATTCTTTTTTAAACCCTTCATCACCATAGGTGGGAAGGGTATATTTGGTTTGTGCTGATCTTTGTAACGCATAGAAATATTTGTCTTAGATCCACATTTTAGTATACCAATAGGCTTAGAATCACTTTCTGAGTCGATTTAGTGATGTCAGTCCCTCCGTTCGTCTGGCTGGACCATGTAATCAAAGTACAGCAATTTTAGAGATAATTTGATGAAATTCGGCACAGATAATTTTTTTGATAGTGGGACCATGGCTATTGAAATTCGTCAAAATCGGTCCATTATTTGTGGTACCTCCCTCCACTTCCCGGAATTGATATATTGGCCACAAATATCAATATTTTTTCGTGAAATTTGAAACAAATACTGCTTATGTAAGCTAAAATCACTGCACCATCGTTGAAATCGGTCCACATTTGACCATAGCTCCCATACAAACTCTTATGTCAAAACGCATTAAATGAGTCAAAAATCTCTAAAACTTTAAAAGATCTAAAACGCTCAAAGATCTGAAGAGTTAATTTTTTGCATTCATAATTTTTGTAAAAAATTGTAATTAATTTGCCAAATTTCGAGATAATCGGTCCACATTTGACCCTAGCTCTCATATAAATCCAAATTGCGAAAACAGCTTAGATATATAAGTTTTAAGAAATTTAGTCTTTATATAGGAAAAATTTAGTCCTTTTATAGGAAAAAGAACACCTTTGACCTTTGTGGTAAAGGGTATCGTATCGTCGGGCTTGACCGTCTATAGCACTTTCATATTTGTTTTACATTAAATTGAACATTGAAATAATTAAAGGTGAAAAGTTAGGAATTAAAGAAAATCACATGATCGGTGTTAGGTAAAATCTTCTTTAAAATTAGTTATTCTTAGAGGCATTCTAGAAACGTATTCGTTTCTATTTTGCAAAACAATTAGTAGCTTTTGACATTTTCACGTTTACAGGAAAACTTATAAATTATTTATGCAAAAACGATTTCTAATAATGAATTTTAAAGAAATTTTCTGTTACCACGTTTTTGCAACAATTTTTTGCAACCAATACAATGTAGCATAAAGTGTAAGTGTATTATTAGTGTAATGTGTTATGTTTTACCTTGATTACTCTGACGTAAATGTATACGTAACATAACGTAAAGTTGATACGTTTTGCTTAACCGTTGATGCATTTTTAGTAAAAGTATCCTAGTGTTGCGTGAACCGCCGTGGTATATCAGGTTAGTCATCCGCATAGCATACCAGAGGTGCCAAGTTTGATCCCCGGAAAAAATAAATTTTCCAAAAAAATGGCGGTGGTTCACCTCATAACTCAACTAGCTACTACTGGTTATTGAGTATTAGGCTATGTAAAACTTTTCTAACTAATGCATTTGCCGATCGGAGCCGGAATTAAAACGTAGGTCCCTTTCAATGAGTCTAAAAATAGAATCGGATGCAGCTCATTGCCTGAGAGAAGTACCAATTGTTCCAATTGGAATCCTGTCGGGGAAATATATATCCTAGTGTTGCAGAAAATCCTTAATATTTAAAAATTTCTATTTGTTTTTTCGTAAATAAATATATCTATTATTTCAGAGAAATTGAAGTTTCCAGTTTGGATACCCATTTTATAAACTTTCTACTCCTAATGACAAGCTTCTACGTATTACAGTTACTTGTAACTTCACCACTTTTAGAAACAACAGGTTTGCAGGTAATGAAAACTTATGTTAGTTTAGTAACGACGTTACAGCTTAACTTATTTGTGTATTTATGCTAAGTTTACGTCAGAGTAATGGGGTCTTTATAGGTTCCTACGTCTACGTAGTGTAGTTTATTGTGATTTCGCATTATCATTTTATTCAAATGACGTTTGCATAAAATTAACATGTCACAACGGATTGACATTCAATTATAAACAAATTGGCACGATCGCTGGCAAAAAAGTAAAATTATAATAATTAAAAACAAAGTAGACAGACGAATGGTTGATTTTATAATTATACAAGTAGAAAGATTTTTGTAGTACAATTAAATACATTAAACACTTGTAAAACGTTGAAACAATTGCGTTCAAACTAAAAATTACAGTATAAAAAAGGGGTTAGGTTAGGTTAAAGTGGCAGTCTGAAAAAAAAACACAGACTCTCTTAGACTACGAAGTCCATTGTGATAACACAGAAACTTGTGTAATAACATGTCACTAGCTTCGTGTGTTAACCATCCCAATATCAAAACCAGCCAAATCGTCTAGGTCTTTTAAGAAGTTGAACCCTAAATTAATCCTCTACAGTTCGTTAGGGCACGGCAAGTGCATAGAAGATGTTTTATCGATTCAGTATCCACAGCTTCTGCAAAGGTCATTAGTGGTAACGTCCAGCCTAATTGCATTCCTTCCAATCAAACATCGGTTACAATGGTCTTTTCTTTGTATTGGACCAACACTCAGGGGATGACCCCTACATATGCATTGGGAACTAGCAAAAACTAGGAGGAAGGAGAATAGAGGGAGTAGTGTTTGTGAAAATTCGATTTGAACTTGTGAATATTTGATTTGAACCTTCGGATATCATAAGACTGATGCAGGAACTTTATTCCACATTCGTGCTGTGCGGCTAAAAAACTAGTTTTCTCTACAGTGCGTGGTGCGATCCACTGGAAAATCGACTACAAAGGGATGAGCCCTTATAGAGTTGCGTGTGCTACGAAGAAATATACGGGGTTTCAAGAACAAGATCACTAATTTCGTTTGAGCACATGACATTATAGTTGCTATAGAACAGTGAAACGCAACCCACATTACGACGATGCTCCAATGAGGCAATAGAGTTGGGTCCCCTACTGTCACCGATTAGCACCTTCGCCCTCTCTTGAACACGGTTCAGAAGCTCCAAAATAGACTCTGAAGCACCGGCCCATACATGAGAGCTGTTTTCCATTTTCGGTCGGATATAAGTGGTATAGATATTAAGGAGATCTGTTGGAGTGAAGTATGTCTTACACCGCTTTAGAAACTTGAATGCTTCTTTCGACACTTGAAAAACGTGCTTCGTCCAACGGACATCACACTGAATTCTCATGCCTAGAACATCAAGGGTTTCTGATTCCTCAATATTTATACCACCTATAATTACAGATGATGCAACATTGTTCGTAACGAGTTTGTGAGTTAACACACAACATTGGGTATTTCGAGTGTTGAAGTCGACCCTATTCAGACGACCCCAACTGGATATTGTAGATAGGTCAGAATTCAGCGTGTAATTCATCGTTTGCCTATTGGAATTGATCTCTATCTTGCTAGGCCTATAGTTGAATGAATGCGAATGACAAATGTTGCTATCATCAGCCTAGCCTGTATGATAAAGCTAAATTCTTTGCTAAAATACTTGAAGTGTTTTTCTTCATGCCAAAAACATCGTAAGTGCTTAGTCGATAAGTGATAAGTCCAAAGACACGAGCCACGTTTGTATAGCGAGCTACTCGATCCGAGACAGACGCCCACTTGCAGCCGCAACTAACATTGGTAAGAACTATGAGAACTATGAGATATCATCGAAGTCGAAGAGTAATTTAGGGGTGTCGCAGGTCTCCTTAATGACCCTCTTTGTCAAACTTCTAAACCCCTCTTCTACAGATGATTGAAAAAATTGTCATTCATAGGCAGAACAGGAATGTTTCGCTAAATTTAATTTTCGATTTAGGCGGGAAGGCCTGATTTTAACGCATTAACATCTGATGGACAATTTGGCTTCATCCGTAACTGTGGATAATATTATAGCGTGTCTTTAAAAATATTACCAAACTTTTTTAATTTTATGTACTCTTCTTTTATGAACACCATATTTTTTATTCTTGCTACCTCCTTTATTTTGTTTGTAAATATAATTCTCATTTAGTCTATTCATCATAATTATTTTAGTTTCAAGAGCCCAAAGTTCTTTTCTTGTAGTTAAGATCGCAGTTAGTTGATCCGATTTTTATTATATCGTAGTTAACCGATCGAGAGCCGAATATTTTATTATTCTGCTTTGTAGTTATCTGAGCGAGAGCCGAATCATATTTCTTGGCGGATTGAGTGCCGAAGTTAGCCGATCGAGAGCTTAACATTATCGTAGTATTATATTAAGTTAGCCGACCGAAGTATATATCTCGTCGGATAGAATGCCGTAGTTAGCCTTATCGTAGTATAATTTTGGGTGATGTCTTAACTTGGTAAGGCCAGTGTGGACACGGATCTCCTAATATTATTAACCGAGGAACTACGTTAACACCCGTTAATGTAGCGAGCTAATATGTGCCGCGAGTTCTCCCATAAGAACTATAAAAATATATGATAGGACGTCGGGCTAGTAAGCCACTCCTGGAAAAAACAATTACTGTGAAAAAGTTTAAATTAGAACAAAAACCGCACCCTTATGTTAGAAGAGGATGTCCGAAAGTTATATAAAAAGACCAAAGCTTGGCCTACGAATAAAAAAATATACGCACAAGATCGAAGTGCATGAAATTCTAAAAAAATGCTAGGCCTTTGACCTAAATAGGTTATAAATATAGGCCATTAAGTAAGCATTATTTTAACTTGTAATTAGCCCACCGAAAGCCGATGTTTATGTCGTTCCGTTAAGTGCCTCAAATAGCCAATCGGATCAGTATTAGTTGAAGTACTTGTCTCTGAATCGTAGTTAACCAAACGATAGATAAAGTGTCATCGTATTATTATTTCATAGTATCTTCTAGTTAGTCGAGATCTTGTATTTACACGGATCAATAGTTCAAAGTACCCAACATTTAGTCATTGCATAGATCGGATCGCAGATCAAAACTATTGTACAAACTAAGAAGTTTCTTATTACATTAACCTAAATAAGCATAAGCCCTTTTGCCAACATCTTACGAATGTACCAAGCCACCTTGTGAAAGCAAAATATATTAAAGGAAGCAGAGCTTGGTGGAACCTGGACAAACTAGAAATACCTTAGTTGGAAAATGAAACTGCATTACAGTATAAATATAAAAGAATCAGAATGGTTTGATATTCTAGGCATGAAAATATTTTTAAAGTGTCGAAAAATGCTTTCAAGGGCTTCACTGTTCATGTTCCATTACAATGCACAGTGGGTTGAAAAAATAAATTAGGGAAATAATTCAATAACTTTAAATGGTGAAATTTCATATGGATATTGAAGAGGAGTATTAGAGGGGGAGCTATATGCCCTCGAAGTAGGTCGCCTCATGTTTTTCGACTTAAAAACGATCTAGAAGTCACATTTTGGACGATATACACGAAATCTGCTAGCATGAAAATATTTATAAAGTGTCCAAAAATGCTTTCAAGGGCTTCACTGTTCATGTTCCATTACAATGCACAGTGGGTTGAAAAAATAAATTAGGGAAATAATTCAATAACTTTAAATGGTGAAATTTCATATGGATATTGAAGAGGAGTATTAGAGGGGGAGCTATATGCCCTCGAAGTAGGTCGCCTCATGTTTTTCGACTTAAAAACGATCTAGAAGTCACATTTTGGACGATATACACGAAATCTGCTAGCATGAAAATATTTATAAAGTGTCCAAAAATGCTTTCAAGGGCTTCACTGTTCATGTTCCATTACAATGCACAGTGGGTTGAAAAAATAAATTAGGGAAATAATTCAATAACTTTAAATGGTGAAATTTCATATGGATATTGAAGAGGAGTATTAGAGGGGGAGCTATATGCCCTCGAAGTAGGTCGCCTCATGTTTTTCGACTTAAAAACGATCTAGAAGTCACATTTTGGACGATATACACGAAATCTGCTAGCATGAAAATATTTATAAAGTGTCCAAAAATGCTTTCAAGGGCTTCACTGTTCATGTTCCATTACAATGCACAGTGGGTTGAAAAAATAAATTAGGGAAATAATTCAATAACTTTAAATGGTGAAATTTCATATGGATATTGAAGAGGAGTATTAGAGGGGGAGCTATATGCCCTCGAAGTAGGTCGCCTCATGTTTTTCGACTTAAAAACGATCTAGAAGTCACATTTTGGACGATATACACGAAATCTGCTAGCATGAAAATATTTATAAAGTGTCCAAAAATGCTTTCAAGGGCTTCACTGTTCATGTTCCATTACAATGCACAGTGGGTTGAAAAAATAAATTAGGGAAATAATTCAATAACTTTAAATGGTGAAATTTCATATGAAGAGGAATATTAGAGGGGGAGCTATATGCCCTCGAAGTAGGTCGCCTCGGGTTTTTCGACTTAAAAACGATCTAGAAGTCACATTTTGGACGATATACACGAAATCTGCTAGCTGAGATCTACAAAAAAACATTGCTATATGTGTGGTTATCTCCTATAGTTTATGAGATATTTGACTTCGAAAAAAATCAACTTTTCAAAAACGTGACTTCAAGGTGCCCTAATTTGGGGACATATAGCTCCCTTCCTGGCTGGAAGGCTGGCTGGACCCCCATGTAAATCATGTAATCAAAGTACAGGTCGCAATTCTAAAGATAATTTGATAAATTAGGCACAGATCAATTGTTTGGTAGTGGCACCATGGTAATAAAAATTCGTCATAATCAGTCCATTATTTATGGTACCTCCCATAGGTCCCACATCCCGGAATTGATATATTGGCTACAAGTATCAATATTTTTTTCATGAAATTTCAAAAAAATAATTATTATGTAAACTTATATCATTGTACCATATTTCGTTGAAATCGGTCCACATTTGACCATAGCTCCCATACAAACTCTTCGGTCAGAACGCACTTAATGAGACAAAAATCACTAAAACGATAAGTTTATTTTTTGCATACATTATGTTTCTAACAACTGTTATCAATTTGCCAAATTTCGAGGTAATCGGTACACATTTCACCCTAGCTGTCATATAAGTCCAAATGACGGAAACAGCTTAAATATATAAGTTTTTGGAAAATGTTTGTATAATGGCAAAATTTAGCAAATATTTGTCTTTATACAGGAAAAAGAACACCCTTGACCTTTATGATGAAGGGTATCGCATAGTCGGGCTTGACCGACTATGGCACGTTCTTACTTGTTTTAGATAAATGCAAATGTGGGGGTCATCGCCTAAGTCAAATTATAAAAACAAGGAAACTAATTTTAAAGAAAACAAGTAATTTCTCCCGCCCATCAAGACACTACTGTATTTCTATAATATGCAAACATTTCTATTATTACAAAACATTAACATTTAATTAAAAATTAGCATATAATTATGCACGGGACATGCTTGTAAAATGCAATCAAATGTTTAATTAATAAATGCAATTTCAAAGCACAAAATAATTGTAAAAAATAAATAAAAATGTACATTAATATTTCAAATGTCTCCTACTACATCTAAGATATGCTATAATTTGCCATAAATATTAATTAAACATGCTATAATTAGATTTTTCGAATAAAATAAGTAAAACTTATATACAAACTTTTGTTGAAAATATTGACAATTTTAAAAGGCAAAAAGCGTGAGAATTTTTGTTCAAAGAATATTAACTAATTGATTTTTTTTGTTATTGTTTATTGCAACAGAAATTACATCATGATTTTATCTTTATAAACAGGAAATTAGCTAATTATGTTAGAATATTAAGCGAGATTTACACAAAGAAATATTAGGTATTACTGAAAAGTAAAAATTCTTGACAATTTTCTATACAAAATAAATAATTTTCAAAAAAGGGTTTTTCAAAAATTTTGGGACGTCAAACATTTAATTAAAAAGTTTTACTGTAGTGTATTGCACTAAGATTCCAAATTATTACAATTATATATTAATGTAATAAAAAGTTTTTTGATAAAACCAAAAAATGTTGGTTGGTTAGGCCATCTCATCAGGAGGATTATAACTAATTCTAGAAAGAGCGAAAACCACACACTATATCTTATTTGAGGGACAGAATAAATACGAATTATTATTCTGTCCAACAAATATCAACATAAAGCGAAGATTATCATCTGATTAGAAACACACAAACATTTGGGTAACTTTTTTTCTCTAACAATTTTTGTAAAGGGTTATCCATTTCGATGTCTCAAAAGTATAGTACTGGAATTCGTCATCTGTCAAACTAAGTTTTTTTTCAGTTAAAATTCTGACATTGACGAAAATGGATCGCTTAAGTATCACACAACGCATAAAAATTATCAAAATATACTACAAAAAATGGTGATTCTGCAACAGTCATATATCGTGCTTTAAGAGGAGATTCTGGTTTATAAAATTATCCAACTACGCAAGCAATTGGCAAAATTGTGAAGAAATTTGAAAAGACTGGAGCGGTTACAAATATTGTAAGGCCTGTGTATCATTGTTTCGCTCGTTCCGCTGAAAATATCGCTGCTGTAAGTGAAAGTGTTGCCGAAGACCCGAACGTGTCGATTCCGTGAATTCGGAGCGTTATGGTCACATGATAATCGGTTTTTTGCCTGCTCTTGAAGAATACGACTTGGAGAACATGTAGTTTCAGTAAGACGGTGCCAGATGACACACACTGCTCGAGCGAATATGGCTTTATTGCAAGAGACATTTTCTGGCGGCATAATTTCTCTTCGTGGCGATATCAACTGGTCACCAAGATCATGCGATTTGACACCATTACACTTTTTTTGTGGGGTTGCGCGAATGCCCGTGTATATGCAGATAAACCTTTAACTCTTGAGCACTTAAAAACCGACATTGGAGATCACAGGACTTCGCTATCATAATTAACGAGAAAATCCAGCTTAAAATTTTTTATGAAAAATTTCAAAAAATCAATTTTTGGTAAGAAATATGAGCGATCACAGGATTTCGTTATTTTTGCTCTAGCTATTATAATTTACGAGAAAATCAAGCTTAAACTTTTTTATAAAGGAATTGCGAAACGCATACCTTTAATTTTTTTCTTTTCACCTGAATAATTTTAATCTAAAATATTATTGCGCCAATATTTGTGGTAAAGTTTAGTAATCAGAAACTATAGAATTTAAAAAACTCTTCTGAGTTTGTACTTTATTTTTGGACTACCATTGGTGAAGGGTATCCAAATTCAGCGTAGCCGAATATACTTGTTACATGAATCTTTTTTATACATTTTCTATTCGGTTTGCAACTTTGTATGTACAAATATTTCTGGTCAATTTCCATTCCCATAGAAAATAGATACAAATTAATAAAACTTTTAATAAATATACAATTATGATTGATGGGCTTTTGTAGATATTGTTGCAATTTCGAGTTGCTTTGATTGTTTCTATACAGATGGCAATACCATTATAGTATGAACGATCTACTTGCGGTCTCTATTCTTGGTTTTCACTTTTAAAAATTTCAAAAATCTCAAGATGATTTAAAGTGTATTTGAGAAATCTTAAAATAACACCAATAATTTTCTTCATCTGTTTAATTTCTAATATTTTTTTTAGTTTTAGAGATAATTTTATTACCAGAAAGAGAAAATTTTGAAAGCCCAGCGAAAGTTTTGAAATCGAATATTTCAGTTATAGTTCAGTTTAAGTTTACTTCTAGTTCAGTTCTAGTTAAGTTCTAGTTAAGTTCTAGTTCAGTTCCAGTTCAGTTCTAGTTCAGTTCTAGTTCAGTTCTAGTTCAGTTCTAGCTCAGTTCTAGTTCAGTTCTAGTTCAGTTCTAGTTCAGTTCTAGTTCAGTTCTAGTTCAGTTCTAGTTCAGTTCTAGTTCAGTTCTAGTTCAGTTCTAGTTCAGTTCTAGTTCAGTTCTAGTTCAGTTCTAGTTCAGTTCTAGTTCAGTTCTAGTTCAGTTCTAGTTCAGTTCTAGTTCAGTTCTACTTCAGTTCTAGTTCAGTTCTAGTTCAGTTCTAGTTCAGTTCTAGTTCAGTTCTAGTTCAGTTCTAGTTCAGTTCTAGTTCAGTTCTAGTTCAGTTCTAGTTCAGTTCTAGTTCAGTTCTAGTTCAGTTCTAGTTCAGTTCTAGTTCAGTTCTAGTTCAGTTCTAGTTCAGTTCTAGTTCAGTTCTAGTTCAGTTCTAGTTCAGTTCTAGTTCAGTTCTAGTTCAGTTCTAGTTCAGTTCTAGTTCAGTTCTAGTTCAGTTCTAGTTCAGTTCTAGTTCAGTTCTAGTTCAGTTCTAGTTCAGTTCTAGTTCAGTTCTAGTTCAGTTCTAGTTCAGTTCTAGTTCAGTTCTAGTTCAGTTCTAGTTCAGTTCTAGTTCAGTTCTAGTTCAGTTCTAGTTCAGTTCTAGTTCAGTTCTAGTTCAGTTCTAGTTCAGTTCTAGTTCAGTTCTAGTTCAGTTCTAGTTCAGTTCTAGTTCAGTTCTAGTTCAGTTCTAGTTCAGTTCTAGTTCAGTTCTAGTTCAGTTCTAGTTCAGTTCTAGTTCAGTTCTAGTTCAGTTCTAGTTCAGTTCTAGTTCAGTTCTAGTTCAGTTCTAGTTCAGTTCTAGTTCAGTTCTAGTTCAGTTCTAGTTCAGTTCTAGTTCAGTTCTAGTTCAGTTCTAGTTCAGTTCTAGTTCAGTTCTAGTTCAGTTCTAGTTCAGTTCTAGTTCAGTTCTAGTTCAGTTCTAGTTCAGTTCTAGTTCAGTTCTAGTTCAGTTCTAGTTCAGTTCTAGTTCAGTTCTAGTTCAGTTCTAGTTCAGTTCTAGTTCAGTTCTAGTTCAGTTCTAGTTCAGTTCTAGTTCAGTTCTAGTTCAGTTCTAGTTCAGTTCTAGTTCAGTTCTAGTTCAGTTCTAGTTCAGTTCTAGTTCAGTTCTAGTTCAGTTCTAGTTCAGTTCTAGTTCAGTTCTAGTTCAGTTCTAGTTCAGTTCTAGTTCAGTTCTAGTTCAGTTCTAGTTCAGTTCTAGTTCAGTTCTAGTTCAGTTCTAGTTCAGTTCTAGTTCAGTTCTAGTTCAGTTCTAGTTCAGTTCTAGTTCAGTTCTAGTTCAGTTCTAGTTCAGTTCTAGTTCAGTTCTAGTTCAGTTCTAGTTCAGTTCTAGTTCAGTTCTAGTTCAGTTCTAGTTCAGTTCTAGTTCAGTTCTAGTTCAGTTCTAGTTCAGTTCTAGTTCAGTTCTAGTTCAGTTCTAGTTCAGTTCTAGTTCAGTTCTAGTTCAGTTCTAGTTCAGTTCTAGTTCAGTTCTAGTTCAGTTCTAGTTCAGTTCTAGTTCAGTTCTAGTTCAGTTCTAGTTCAGTTCTAGTTCAGTTCTAGTTCAGTTCTAGTTCAGTTCTAGTTCAGTTCTAGTTCAGTTCTAGTTCAGTTCTAGTTCAGTTCTAGTTCAGTTCTAGTTCAGTTCTAGTTCAGTTCTAGTTCAGTTCTAGTTCAGTTCTAGTTCAGTTCTAGTTCAGTTCTAGTTCAGTTCTAGTTCAGTTCTAGTTCAGTTCTAGTTCAGTTCTAGTTCAGTTCTAGTTCAGTTCTAGTTCAGTTCTAGTTCAGTTCTAGTTCAGTTCTAGTTCAGTTCTAGTTCAGTTCTAGTTCAGTTCTAGTTCAGTCCTAGTTCAGTTCTAGTTCAGTTCTAGTTCAGTTCTAGTTCAGTTCTAGTTCAGTTCTAGTTCAGTTCTAGTTCAGTTTTAGTTCAGTTCTAGTTCAGTTCTAGCTCAGTTCTAGTTCAGTTTTAGTTCAGTTTTAGTTCAGTTCTAGTTCAGTTCTAGTTCAGGTTAATTATAGTTCAGGTTAATTCTAGTTATGGTTAAGTTCTAGTATTTATCTTATTCCTTTTAAACTTTTGTTTTCCAAAACTTTTGCTGGTTAATTTTTTAAAATTTTAAAGTGAGAATGAATGATTCAATTTTTATTTGATTGTTTTTTCAAATCTTAAATAGAATATCAAAAGAAATTTATCATTTCGTTTTTTATTATTTTTTGTTTGATTGTTTTCATTTCAAATATTAAATCATTATTTGCTTCAATTCTGAGAATTGTTACTTTTTTAAAATAATTTCGAATTTTTTTTTAATTCAATATTAAAACGTGCTTTTTTATGATCGAATTTATACAACAAAAAAGAGAAAAAATTTCAAATTAAACAAATTGAGTTTTTTATAATCCCAAAATATTTATTTTTATACATATTTCCAAACAAATTGCAATTTTATTTTGAAAATATTCGCTTCGAAATTTATTACTTTGCTCATAACGAACAAGTGTTTCGAAATCGGTGGCAAGTGGTTTCGTTCGTGTTTGCCACTCGAAGGAAACACGCTTTTATTTTAAAACATTTTTCAAATCCAAAATAAACATAATATTATTGTAGAAATAAAATAATAAATAAAATAAAATTTTTAAAACTTTAAGAATCTATGAAATTTTGTTTAGTCATTCTCGTTCAATTGCTGTAAAATAAATTGGCCATTAGTGCCTCTGATTGCATGCAACAGCAACACGTTTGCCTCCCGTTTCCTGAAGACTTGATAAGATCAGTTCAGTTCTATTCTAAAAAATACTCAATGCGATGGCGTCTACCGAATCTGTTCAGTTTCTTTTTATTTGTTTATTTTGAATTTCCTCTAGTTTTATGTAGATTTTATTTTTTATTTTTAGTTCTGAGTTTTTGCTGTTTGGTCGTACGAGTAGACATGCAACTTGTCAATTTATCACTGATTTTAGAAATTAATGTTTTTGTTTAAATAACAAATTTAAAGGCGCCTTCGATTACAAAATTGTCGTAATTTTTATTATTTTAAATTTAATTTGTATGAAGAGGAAATCTTTTTAAATTATTGGCACATTTTATATAAATACAGTCCGATCTACTTAGATATACCCAACCAAAACGATCTTTTTGAATGGCAACCACAAACAGATAGAATAATTGTTGCAAAATTCGGAACACGAGCGAGAAATTTAAACTGTATTTAATGTTATGCTCCAACCGAGGCAGCTGAAGATTCAGAAAAAGACGGTTTCTATGCCAAACTTACCCAAATAATTAACAACATCAGTCATGGCGATATCAAAATATTAATAGGTGACTTCAACGCAAGTAGGCTGCGATAATGCCAGTAGGGAGAGCGTGATGGGAATTCATGGTACGGGTCACATGACTGACTGGTGAAAGACTGGTTGAGTTATATGATAATGTACATGGGTGTCTCCGGATCACATTACCGAAAACCAGATCGACCACTTTGCAATCAGCAGGATGTGGAGGGGGTCATTGCTTAATGTGAGGAACAAGATAGGTGCAGATATTGGCTGCGATCACCATTTGATTGTAGCCGAAATTCTGCTAAAATTGAAAGCAGTGGCACTTAAACCAGGTCTCAGCAGGAAAAGGTTTGATGTAGAAAACCTGAAATAACCTAAAGTTGCTATGAAGTTCTCTACTGCATTAAGGGATAGAACAGACCCTCTCGATATCTCCGTCCACCAGAACACAGACACCTATTGGATTGACATAAAAATGTTATTTATTGAAACTGCCGCTAGTAAAAAAGGTTATAAAAGAAAGTCCAATAAGCCTTGGATTTCTAGAAAAACGTGGCAAACAATTGGAGATAGAAGATTAGCTAAAGGAAAGTTAAATGATGCCAAGAACCCACACATCAAACAACAAGGACAGCGCGTATATCAGCAAATAAATCGAGAAGTTAAACGAAGTGCAAGGTAGGATAAGCGGAGAAGTGCTTATAATTTAGCCAAACAAGCCCAAATAGCTAGGGAAACGGATCCATCCAAGGACCTTTATCGAATCACGAAGAAAATAGCTGGTCACAACCACTATAAGTCAAAGCCACTAATGAATGAGCAGGGCACATTGATCTACTCCAAAGATCAACAGATGAAATATGGGAAGGTTATTACAAAAAATTACTGTCATTCAAAACATCTGAAGTCTGTAAAATATGTAATTGCGATCATGTGTGTCACAGTGATAACGCTAATAACGATCACTACCAACATCTCAAGAAATAACTGCCGCAATTAAACGCCTTAAATATGGGAAGTCTGCAGGTACTGATGGAATTCCTCCTGAATTATTAAAAGCCAATACAGCCCTATCAACAAAGCTTTTAAAGCCTCTGATCATCAAATACTGGTCGGACGAAAGACTGCCAAACGTCCTCAGAGAAGGCCTAATTATAAAGATTCCTAAAAAAGTGAATTTGCACGACTGTTCAAACTGGAGGTGTATCGCTCTTTTTAATATGGTCAATAAGTATGACCTTATGGGCTATAGCCCATATTCTTCACAGTCGCATAGCGTCCATTGTCGATCCACAGCTTAGACGCGAACAAGCTGGCTTATATATATATATATAATTCCCCGACAACATTCCAATTGGAACAAGGGGTACTTCTCTCAGATAATGAGCTGCATCTGATTCTATTTTTATACTCATTGAAAGGGGCCTACGTTTTAACGCCGACTCCGAACGGCAAATGCATTAGTTAGAGAAGTTTTACATAGCCTAATACTCAATAAACAGTGGCTAGGTGAGTTATGAGGTGAACCGCCGCTTTATTGAAAATTTATTTTTTTCAATTGGGTCTGACCGGGAATCGAACTGGGGACCTCTGTATGCTAGGCGGATGACTAACCTGCTATACCACGGCGGTTCACAACAAGCAGGCTTTAGGTCGAATAAATCCTGTATTGATCACATCATTAGCCTTAGGGTTATTGTGGAACAATCGGTTGAATGGCGATCTTCCCTTTACCTATTGTTTATTGATTTTAAATGTGTACAGCGCTATTTGGGAAGCTTTAATATGCAAAGGAGTCCCCGAGACGATCAAACGATTTATCAAAGAGCTCTACAATAACGCGATCTGTTGTATTCTGCGTGAAGATTGTCACAGCAAACCCATTAGTGTGAAGATTGGAGTCCGTCAGGGGTGTGTGTTATCCCCACTGCTATTTAATATAGATCTTGATATTGTGTTGAGTAATTCGATGACTGGGCAACATGGTATCTCGTGGGGTCTTAACGATAGACTAGATGGCATCGAATACGCCGATGACATGTGTCTGTTCTCTCGTCGATTCTCAAGCATGCAATCCAAACTCCAAAACTTTGCCTTCCGTGCTGCTCTAGCTGGTCTTCAGATTAACATTAAGAAAACTAAATCAATGCGAATTAACCCACTTAATGACGCCAAATTTTTATCTTGCTGGACAATTCATTGATGAAGTGGAAACTTTCCGTTACCTAGGGAGTATTATCTCAAAAAGTGGAGGCAGCAGAGAAGACATTCAAAATAGGTTACGCAGAGTAAAGCAAGCTTTTAGCATACTAACCAAACTCTGGAGATCTCAAAAAATCTCGACCACCACCAAAATAAAAGTTTTTAACGCCAATCTTAAAGCCGTGCTCCTATATGGCTGTGAGACTTGGAATATCTCGAGCCGTGAGATGAGTCTGCAAGCTTTTGTTAATCGGTGCTTAAGACGTATACTTAAAATTTTCGTGACAATCTCTAATGAATACCTATGATTGCGCACCGCTCAAGACCCGCTACAAATAAGCATACGCACTAGACAATATGGCTGGCTAGGACATACATTGAGAAAAGCGGCCACTGATATCGGGTGTTTTTTTGTTGAGGTATAGAACTTTAAGTTGGCATCACTTTTTTAACTGGCGGCCATTTTGTCAGCTGTTAAGTGATTAATATTTAGTTTGGTTTGTAATTTCATCATGAACAGGTTGACAAAAGAACAACGCTTGCAAATCGTGCAAATTTATTTCGAAAATAATGGTTCAGTTCGCGAAGTTTACCGCAAGCTCCGTCCATTTTATGGTCGACATAATCGTCCATCAGAGCAATTAATTCGGTTAACCATGGATCGTTTTCGCACTACGTTTACTCTATGTGATAATACGCATCCGCAGCGACGACGAACAGTGCGCACCGAAGAAAAAATTGCCGCTGTAGAGCAAAGTATTGAAGAGGACCCGAATGAATCGATTCGCCACCGTGCACAGCAATTGGAGCTTTGTCCATCAACTTTATGGAAGATTTTGCGCAAAGATCATGGCTTGCGACCTTACAAGATCCAGCTTGTGCAAGAATTAAAGCCGCGAGACCATGCAATGCGTCGTGATTTTGGTGTATGGGCCGAAACTGAGATTGATCTCGATGCTGATTTTCATCGCAAAATTTTATTCAGTGATGAGGCTCATTTTTGGTTGAATGGCTACGTCAACAAGCAAAATTGCCGCATTTGGAGTGAAGAGAATCCACATGAGACCCTTGAGACGCCATTACATCCACAAAAACTGACTGTTTGGTGTGCTCTATGGGCTGGTGGAGTGATTGGGCCATACTTCTTCCGAAATAATGCTGAAGAGTTACCATAAATGGAGACCGGTATAGAGCCATGATAACCGACTATTTTGTTCCCCAATTGGATGGCATGAATGTGGATGAGTTGTGGTTCTAACAAGACGGCGCTACATGCCACACAGTGCACGTCACAATTGATTTATTGAAGGATACATTTGATGAGCGCATAATTTCGCGGAATGGACCTGTCAATTGGCCACCAAGATCGTGCGATTTAACACCACTGGATTATTTTCTTTGGGGATATGTGAAGTCGCTCGTCTACGCCAACAAACCAGAAACGTTTGGGGACTTGGAAGCCAACATTCGTGGCGTTATTGCCAACATACGGCCCCATATGCTCGAAAAAGTAGTTGAAAATTGGACCTGTAGAATTGGCTTTATTCGAGCCAGCCGCGGCGGCCACATGCCCGAAATCATATTTAAACATTAATGACATAAAATTATCCTTCTAATAAAGCCAAATTGATGGACATTAAAACGATTTTTTTGTGTTTTATTTCAATTCGAAGTTCTATACCTCTAAAAAAAACACCCATTATAAATCGTCAAGCTATTGATTACACAGTACGACAGTGGTTGGTACACATGAGAAATGTTAACAGAATATGAAAATAGGCTTAAAATAAATAAATACGTGTCTCGGCGTTTTGCTGTAGCACGTCAGAATTTTAAGAAAATCCATTTTAGAGATTAGAAGGACCGTGGAGGATCACTTGTAACTTAATACTATTATAAAAAGTTCTATAAAAATATAATGGGTGTACCGATTTAAATGCTTGAGCCAGTTTTGAAAAGGGAATTAAATTTGGATTTGTTTTTTCGCTAGATGGCGCTTTAATTTTCATGTAAAATTAAAAAATATCCAAAAAATGTAATGTAATTCAATGTAATGTAATGTAAAAATACAAAAATTATTATGATATCTTAATTATTATTTTGTATTTTTATTGTATTTTTAATGAATTTCGTACATTTTTTGATAGTTTTTCATTTTACTTGAAAATAAAAGCGTCCTCTACCTTTAATTTGGATTTGTTTTTTAATAAAAACAAATCCAAATTTAATTCTCTTTTCAAAACTTTCTATTCTATTTTTATAGACCTTTTTATAATAGTATTACGTTACAAGTGAACCTCCACGGTCCTTCGAATCTTTAAAATCGATTTTCTTAAAATTCTGACGTGCTACAGCAAAACACCGAGACACGTATTTCTTTATTTTAACCCTTACACTCCTGACACGGGTACCCGAACGAACTTTAAAGTCAAATATCTCTTTAATGATAAATGATACAAAGTTGAGGTTTTGTAAGTTGCTAAAACTATTTATTTTCTAAAGATTTTTGTTTCTCTAAGCTTTCCAAAGTTTTTGGCTTAGGCTGTGGATTCACCGAAAGTCAAATATTCCTAACCCTCCTGATAAGGGTACCCGGGTACCAGTAAGCAAATTAAGGCATTATATATAGAAAAAGTAATGGTAATGATTATATTTTTTGATTTTAATTTTAAATTTGTACATTTAGTTAATAATTTGTACACTTAACTTAGCACTGGTATAATAGAGTAACTTCAGAAAATTACAATTCTTTTAATTTATTACATATTGCCCTTTGGCAACCATCAAACGGTTTGAGTGTTTTGAGATTTGATTTTAGATTAATACCCATACAAAGGTAACACTTTCAAAGCTGTTAATCTTCTGAATTCTTCTATTAAACATTTAATGTTAATTCCATTTTCTGCAAAAAACCATTCAAATTATCCTCTGCAGTTAGTCTAAATATATTTCGCGGAATATTTTAATAGTAACTGAAAAATTAGTATTCACGGGTACCCGGGTACCCTTATGAGGAGTCTACGTATAAAAATGTTATCAGTACTGTTAGGGTTAAGCCTATTTTCATATTCTGTTAACATTACTCATGTGTACTCAAAAAAATTTGATTTTGTCGTATTGTGTTATAATCCTCAAGGTTCCAGGAGGTCTGATAGACCCGCAAATACGTGGAGATGTCAAACTGAGAACGAGCTGAGGGAGTTCGGTGTATCATGGATCGAGATGAAAGTGATGACTAGCGATAAACTTACATGGAAAACATTTATTGATGCCCTCTGTTCCACCTGGAATTAAAGGACTAAATATATATCAGAAACACTTTGTAATATGACAACATTAAGAAATCGGCTTCGATAAACAATGCCTTCTAAATATAATTACATTTACTTGAAAAATGTAAAATAAAATATCTTCGATAAAGCCAAAACTATCTTTATCGTTCCCCTAACATTAAAGATATATTCATTAAAATATGACATAATAGTACTTGTAATTTACCAAAAACACTTTCCATTCTTTATTATACTACATTTTTTGTGCCAGGTTCGTTTTCTGCCGTTTTAAGGAAAAGAACATCATTTTTCTCTCGACCAATTTGGAAAAGCAAATTAAATTTTCAGTGTAAAAATGTTGACCCGTTCCAATTTGTTGGCTAGCAATCTTTCCAAGGCCATGGTTAGATACCACAGCCATGGTGGCATTCCCGGCGAGAACTTGCCCTTCAGCTTGAAGAACCGTTATAGGATCACCGCCCTTTTCACTACCTTCACCGTTTTGGGTTTCGGTTCTCCCTTCTTGATTGTCAGACATCAATTGCTCAAGAAGTAAACAAATTTTAGATTAATCCTTCTTTGCTTTTAAGTTAAAAAGTAGTGTCGATACTTGTGATGCCTCCCGGACATTACATCAAATATGTGCGATGTGTTGTAAGATAAAATGTATTCGCAAATATAAAAGTTAAGTTTAACCCCATTGGTGAAGGCTATTTAAGACTCGGCATAGCCGAATATAACGCTCTTACTTGTTAGATATATTGTCATCAAATTGATTGATTTTCTTTCTAGTCGTTGCATTGTCTATAGTCATTCTTCTCAACCATTTTGGACCTTGTTAAACATGATAAACGACTCTCATCAAATATTTTGATAGCTATTGCTAAATAAGGCGCGTTAAAATTCGGTTGTTGTCTGAGTAATCGGCCGCAACAAATCGCTTGAACTACTAAGAATTCATTTGACTATTTGCAGGCCAAAAAGAAAAAAAAAAAAGAAAAAAAAAAAATAATGAAATTTATTTACTTGAGTGCATTTACTGACACTAGATATGAATGCACATGTGCTGCGCGCAAGTGGGCCCATATGTAAAGCTGTACACTCAACCGCTGGTTGATGTTTAATGGAAGAAGTTGCAGAGCATTATTGTCTATAATATACAGTTTTTAAAAATTGCCTTAATCTCATTGTATAGGCTCTGTGTGAGGTAGTTTTGCTGTCATGATGCAGTTTGATAAAGTTTCAAAAATTCTTTGAACGCAAGTTTGTAACACATGACTTGATCTAGTATTAAGAGTCAGGATGTTGCGAATTTGAATTCGATATAAATATGAGTCATTTTTGTACAAAGATATGTTTAAACTTAAAAAAAATTGCGAGCTAATGTGTGTGCCAAAGGGTGTACCTTATTTTACAAAAATGCGAAATCTCACCTTAACTCTTCTGAAATGAACGACGGAACAAAAAAACGTGTTATAAAAAATTTGAAGCAGATTGCATTAGAGGTAGGCGTAAATATTTTAATAAAAATATAAAAAAATTTAAGTGGTTTTAGAATTATAACAATTTTTCCTTGAAAATCCGTATCCTTGACGACATGCAAAAAAACTTCTTCTTATGTTATCCTTGACTCCCAGTGGAGCATAGGGCCTCAACCATCCTTTTGTAACGGACTCTATTGCGAGATGTTAGGCATCATCATCATCATTCCATGAATAGTTTGCTGCTTGTAACTCCGCATCAATTGACCTTCTCCACGTTCTAGCAGGTGCCCCAACACGACGGCCGCTTCCTTGTGAATTGCAACGAAGCACTTGTCGAGCAATGTTGGTATTTGGCCTTCGAAGTGTGTGTCCTAGCCACCGACATTTCCGTTGACTTACCTCTGTGGAAGCAAGGATTTGGTTTGTCGCATTAAGTAGATTTTAATTTCTTATGCGATTCGATCCCCATATATTAAAAAATTGCCTTAAGCATTTGTTTGTAAAGGTTTGCAGTCCAGCTATACGAGATTCAGCAGTAATAGCGTTAGTATTCTCTTGAAAGTGGCCAGAGCTTTGGCTTAGAAGACATACATCATCGGCATATTCCAAGTCCTTAAGTTGTGTAAAGGGTATTGTCCATTGGATACCGTGTCTACCATTTAAAGCCGTACTAGGTAGGATAAAAAGTATAGGTGATAAGATACATCCCTGCCTAACACTAATAGTAACATCGAAAGGATCTGATAGTTTACCCTTGTGTAGGACTCGATATTTAAGCCTAACGTACATTGCCCGAATTAAGTTGAGAATTTTCGTAGGCATGTTCTTTATAGATAGCTTCTATTGACACTGTCGAAGGCCTTCATAAAGTCGATAAACGCTGGGTAAATGGGAGTGCGGAATTCATTACGTTGATCTAATTTTATTCTTACTGCGTTGATTAGATCAACACAAGAACGGGTTTTAGAGAAACCCGAAACTCATTTTCGCGAAATGTAGAGAAAATTGCGTCGGATATTCTGTTCAAAATTACACGACAGTCACGAAGTGATCTACCCCTGTAGTTATTTCGGTCTTTAGTGGTCAACCTTTTTTGGTATTTTGACTAGTATACCTTCATTCCAGGAGGTTGGCAGAGCTTCTTCTTCCCATATTTTAGGCACAAATGGGTACCACAATCCCGACGATCCTTCAACATCACATAAAAGCATCTCCGCTGAAATGTTTCCATTGCCCAGGGCCTTGTTGCGTTTAAGGCTTTAATAGCATTATTCACTTTTTGTATTGTTGGAGGACTGTCAGGAAAAAAAAACTACTTCGGAGTAAAAAAATTTCAAAATAATAGGGAATTTACACTACTCTAAAATCTAGTAAATTTGATTTCAAATTTCAATCAAAATCTAGATCGTTTACACTCAATTTTTTTATATTTGCTAGATTTTATTTCCATAACGGAATTAGTTTAATGATATAAAACGAAAGCAAAATTTTTCAAACTTAATTTATTTTCCTTCCCCATTTATTTTTTACATTTTTTATTCAAATTTATTTCAATTTTAATTCAAAATTTAATTTATTTTATTAATTTTGTCGCACTTTTTTCTTATGTTTTGATTTCTTTTCAATTGAAATGTCATTTTAATTTACACAGCGTGGTATTTTTTAGTACTTTTTATAAGATAAACAGGGCTGCATCATTAAGTAGGTACTACCAGATTTTAAGTAGATTTTCCCAAAATCTACTTCATTACTAGATTTATTTTTGTATGGGAAATCTAGTCTAAATCAACTAGATTTTGAACAAAATCTAGTAAATACTAGATTTCGAGGTAATGTAAATGCCTTATAAGACATGATTTACAATTCTATAGTTGAGTTAGGCAAAATATAATCGAATTTACTTAGTTTTTTCATATTATAAAATTATACTTTTTTTCAGGTCGGTTTCAAAAGTTAGGCAGAACCCAGAGCTCTTCCTAGTAGTTATTATTTTATCGTAGTTAACTGCGCACAGTGGGATGGTTTAAAAATAGAAAGGAAATAATTCTGCAACTTCTAAGTCGTTTGGCGGATTAAAAAAAAATAATAATAATTGATATAGCAAAAGTGCTTAAGTTTTGAACCTAGAAAGCCTAGATTGTACTGGGGCGGCTCATTTGGCCACCAAAGTAGGACATCTCGGAATCATAAATCACTTAAAATGATATATAACTGTAATTTCCCAAACAAAAAATCAACCGATTTTTACTAATATTTGATCTATATATAAACCGATTTTCTTAATTAAAAGTTTTCTAAAAAATGAAAAAAATGTTAAACATTTTGCGGGCAAGAGTCTATTAAAAGCTTTACTATATAAAAAGTTATAAGCGCTTAAAGTTAATATTTCAAAAATAAACCATTTTGCCCCTTTTTTGGGTAAAAAGTATCTTAAGTGTTTTTTAGTTATTTAAACAATTTCTTAAGGAACATGCAACATATTTATAATTTTCTGAAAGGAAACTCCACAAAGTTTATTAAGTTAAAAAATAACTTCTTGTTTATTCGGTGTTAGTACCAGAGTCTCTCGAACTAGAACTATTGTTTATGGAAATTTCAATTTTGATGAATAATTCCTCTAAACGTACTCGAGCTGTAAACAAATTTTAACAAATTTACATTAAAAAAGTACTTTGTCGCCCTAAAAATGGAAAATCAACTAGAGCAAAAAAACTACAAATACCTATTTTTGGAAAAATTTTTAAATCTTTTTAGGAATTCTGGGATTTGTGTTACTAAAACTATGGTAAGATTTTGACTTTTTATGAATTTTTGAAAAATAAAAATTTTTCGATTTTGAAAAAAAAAAAATTACATTTTTATATGAAAATTGCCTTAAATCAAAGAATTTAGATAAGCCATTCTTAAGATATGATAAAATCAATGGAACGATCTCTGAGAAAATCCGTTATTTTAGAAAAAAAATTTTGTAAAAAATCGTATCAATATAGTTTTAAATTTTGGGTTTTAGGGGGCCATAATACATCGAAATTAGACTTACACTTCTAAGTAATTTCTCTTGTTGACCAATTATAGTTGGTTTCTGAGAGGCTATTTATTTGATAGATATTAAAATACTGGGATTTTTCTTATATTTTTTAGTGTAAACACAAGATAAGGTCATTTGCCTCAATACTTGTGGTAGTAACCATAGCAGGGATGGAAAATGGCTTTCTTGATTTTGTAAAAAAAGTACTTTTAAGACAATAAAGGTACCACGTTTATATAAAACATACCGTATATAAAGTAGAAACTCAAAAAATTCCTCCTTTGACTTTACCTAGAATGGAACTTATTTTATCTAGGTCTTATTTTTTACCTTTGTATCTCACTAAGGAACCTAATAGTAACAAGTAAGGGTGTTATATTCGGCTATGCCGAATCTTATATACCCACCATCAAGTTGTGTTAAATTTAGCAACATATCTAATTTATCTACGAGGGTGCAGCTTGTTCAAAATGTGGACCAAATTCGAAAAAAATTGTATTATTGGAAAAATATTTGGACTAAATTCTGTTGTAGTAGCTTTATAGTTCAACATTTAAAAGTATCTAAGTGGTTTCCCTAGTATTTACTTTTCACAAAATTTAGTCTCATAAACGGGTATTGTTTAACATTAATAAGCTGTTAAATACTTTTCGTTTAACTTAATATTTAGGATAAACAACGACAGGTCCATATATTTTGTTAGGAGTTCCTAATGCATCTACCGTATATAAAGTTTGGACATTGATTGATAGCTATCTAATTTCCTTGGTGTAATCTTAATATACTGACTGTACCTCCGAATCGTTTTGATTGCAGATATAAAAAGGGGATGTTATATATATAAGGGTTATAGCCAAATGTTGTTGGATTGTTGTAAAATTTAACACACTGGCTGGTATTTATATAGAGCATATTCTTGCAGAATTTAGTGGCCATAGCTGTTATAGTTTCTAGTTTAATAGCTTTTAACTGGTCTTTGTTACATTTTATTTTTGGTTTCAGGGAGTGGTTTTTATATGAAAGGTATTGTTACGTTTTTCCTTTAAAAACGTGGAAGGAATTCTTTTTGCAAACAACCGTAATCAAATTAAAACACTTTATTTAGTTTTCCAAAGTTATATTTTTATTAACTTAAGAGTTAATCACTTAAAACACACTTTCACAAATACTGTAAACAAACTTCACAAAACTGCTTTACAAATACTCTTAGTCACACTGTTCTCTTTATACCAGAGTTCTGCATCAAAACATTTGAAAAGCTTTTCAACACATTCGCTTTTTTTTAGATTCAACTCTTTATTCGTTTTTGTTCACGCGAATCAAATTCGTGTAGAAACAAAAAAGACACTAAATAAAAAAAACACACAAGAGAACTGTAGAGAACTGTTGAGAGTAAAAAACTCGACACGACAACAAACAATTTCAGCAATCACAGTTTTGTTTCATAAAATATCGAATTAACACGAATCATTCGAGTTCATTTGTAGGTATATAAACATTTTTGCGTTGAAATGAAAAAAAAAAAAAAATAAAATTAATGTTTACTTTCTTATTTTTATTTTTTATTTAACTTAAAAGTTCTTTTTATTTAACTTAAAAGTTCTTAAAAAAACTAAAATTAATTAATTCTTTACTAATTTTTAAAGTTATAATAAAATGAAATATACTTTTCATTTATATTTGTGTATATTGCAAATTATCAGACTTTGAGTTTTATTATATCAATCAATATGTGACAGTTATTTTGATTTAATATTATATCAAGCAATGACTGCTTTTTATTTTGTGATTAAGTTTTTTAAGCAATTTCTGAGCGATATCTTTTAAAATTGATTTCTTAGAGCAGGAATTTTATTTTTTATATAAAATCGGAAATTTTGAAAATTTTCCATAAAAATAGGAAAATTTAAAAATTTCCCATCAAAAAGGGAAATTTTTGAAATATCCTATTTAATTGGGAATTTTGGAAATTTCCCATAAACATTGAAAATTTTGAAACCTTCTTACAAAAATTTAAACTTTTAAAACTTCTTATAAAAATAGGAAATTTTTAAAAATAAAATTTTTGAAATTTCGAATAAAAAGGAAAATTTCCCATAGAAATGGGAAAAAAATTTTAAATTTCTAATAAAAATGGGAAATTTTTTAAATATCCTAAAAAACAGATATTTTAAAAAGGAAAACTTTTAAGTTTTCCAATTTTTCCATTTTTATGGAAAAGTTTTAAAATTTCCTATTTTTAAGGGATATTTTTAAAATTTCCCATTTTTATGTTAAATTTTAGAATTTTCCCATAAAACTGGGAAAATATTAAAATTTCCCATTCTTATTTTCAAAATTTCCTACTTTTATGGGAAATTTTCAAAATTGACCATTTTTATGTGAAATTTTCAAAATTTCCCATTTTTATGGCAAATTTTCAAAATTGACCATTTACATCGAAAATTTTCAAAATTTCCCTTTTTTATGTGAAATTTTCAAAATTTACCATTTTTATGGAAATTTTCAAAATTTACTATTTTTTATCGGAAATTTTCAAAATTTATTATTTTTATGGCAAATTTTCAAAATTGACCATTTTTATGTGAAATTTTCAATATTAACCATTTTTACGGAAAATTTTCTAATATTACCATTTTTATTGGAAATTTTCAAAATTTACCATTTTTATGGTAAATACAAAATATTATTATTATTATTATTATGCAAATACAGAATATTAAAAATATATGTATACTAACCTCTTAATTTTTTACTTCTTTCACAAAACAAAATTATCAATTAATCAATCACTTCTTTCGCAAAAAAATGTTTTTTAATTAGCAGTTAATCAATCACTTAAAGAAGGGAATGTGCAACTGTCATTCATTTACTTAGATTGTTTTTAGAATTTTTAGTGTTACTCTCTTAATATACATGAAAGAAAAAAACACTCGTTGTAAATGAAACAAACAATGTTTTGATTCTCTTCTCATTTTTCTTTATTCGAATTGAGTTGTAACACCAAACTTGATTTTGCAGTACTCATTCGTTTCTCTTTCTTTTCTATTTTTCTTTTGCACTGATCGACACCATTTAAGAATTTTACTGTGATTTGAGATTAAGAATGTTTTGATGCAGAACTCTGCTTTATACGCGTCTTAATCAAAACTGTTCCCACAATACTCGCCCATCGGCCTTATATAGTAGAGAAGAGAGTTTCTAGCAACTTCTGCAGACGTAAACAAAGAGCAGCTGTAGTTGATTACACTAACAATGTGGCTTACGAAAGTTCATGTGTGTTCCACTACATTTTCACATGATCAAGAACACACTCACACATACGTTGTACAAACAGATTATCTGAAGTTAACAGTAACAGAGAGAGAGAGATAAAAGAGAAACATGTTGCTATGCTCTTTACTGTACATAAGAGAAACATGTTGCTCTGCAGAATAACAGAATAACAACAACACCAACAGAAACATCTAGAAAGCGAGGGGAAGAATTATAAGCAGTGAACTTTGCACAATGGGACGTATAAGTTCAAAATTCGTCACAGTATAGTCAAATACGTTCCGATTCCTATAAAATTGTATATGTTGACCAATAGTTGCATAAAACTTCTCTATTCTAAATTAAGTCGTCGGCTTTTACAATTGTTTTCAATTTATCAGTATTAATGTGGTAACCGGGGCGGGGTTATATGGAAGCTCTAACCGATTTCGCCCATTTTCAATACACAGCTTTTTCGAGATATCGAAAGTACTTTTGTAAAATTTTGTTCCTCTAGTTCATTTGATGGGCAGACGGTCATAAACCCCCCTTTCTTTTAGTAATTTTGATTTTTCGTAAGTTTTTGATATGGGAGCTAGGGTCAAATGGCGACACTGGTACTGATATTCATATAAGAATTTCTTGTGCTAAATTTAGTTGCCAAATCTATTATAGTATATCATTTATTGGTATTCAAGTGTATTTATGGTGGAATTTAGACAGTTTCCGTAAGTGTTTTGTATGGGAGCTATGGTTAAATGAGAACCGATTTCGATGAAACTTTTATATATCAAATTTTAACATCATAACTATTATAATTTGTCATTTAATAGCAAATAAGCAATAAGCCTAGACGAGGTTATGCCTTATTTCAATACAAATTTTTCCAGAAATGAAGAATATCTTTGCCAAGCTTCAGTGCCATAGATCTTTTCGGTTAGGCGTTATCGTGATTTCTCCAGATAGACTGACATCGCTCAATCGTCTTAGAATTTCATAAGGATTCAGAATGTATATCCCTTTTGGTTTTTGAGTCAATATTAAGGAAATTACAAACGGAATGACAATCTCAATATACCCCCCATTATTTTTGATGTTTTGTATAAAAATTGTAAGGTTAATCGGAACCTGCGAAAAAAATGAATGTATCAAAAAAGTACAATAGTACCATGTTTGCCATCCCTGATCTATAGAGGCCAAGAAAGTTATATCAGCTTTTGAATATGTTTCTGCAAATATTTAATTTGCTCCAAGTAATTAAAAATTATATTTTTTTAATATTAAACAGAAGATGCCTTAAATTGCGTTTGAATTGACTATAAGAGTTTTATAATTTTTTATGAGTTTCGCTTTTTATTTTTGGCAGTTGCTATAATTTCTGTTTTAAATAAAATTTAATGCTTTCAATTATAAAGAGTTTGAGAAAGAAAAAAATTTGAATTTTCAAAATTTTTAAATTTGTGTTTTTTGCTATTTATTAGGAATATAATCTAATTATGGGTATATGGTACTTACTCGCATGGATATCGTAAATATATAATTTTTAATTTCCAAGTAGATTTTTTATAATTCAAATGTTGATGATACAAACCACGCGTTTCAAATTTATTTGAAACCCACAAAAATAATCTGTATATGGCGCGTGTGATGAATGGATGGACGGGTGGATGGATAGATGCTCGTTGGATAGATGGATGGTTGGATGAATGAATGAAACATTAATTTTTTTTTATGGTAAATGACTTGAGCATTTCTTTTCAGTTTAAAGACAGACAGATGGACTATGAAACCACTTCATTATAGTCATCAAATGATTAAGATTTTAGAAAATTTTAAATTTTCTACATCTAAAAATTTCAAATAGAGTATTTTTTTTTGTAGGCAATTTGTTATGTGTAAATCAATTTAAGAAATTTTTGACTAAAGTTATCTTTGATTTATACTGAAAAAAATATTTTTATATTAATTATTTTAATTTTGAAAATTTGTCTGATTTCTCTGGATGATCTTGAAATTTAATGTCATTGACCGTTGCTGCTGCTTTAGCGTTACAAATTTTTTGACCCTGAACCATCCTCAAAATTTGTCAAAATCTTCTAATGATTTTTCATGACAGCATTTGATTGTAAGCCCTAAATAATAAACATCGCACTAAAAGAAATAATCCGCATTCAATTTTGGACACTTTAATCCATGACGAATGAAACAAGTAAGAGTTTTATATTCGGCTGTGCCGAATCTTAAATACCCACCATCAAGTTGTGTTAAATTTGGAAACACATCTCATATATCTATGACGGTACAGCTAATTCAAAATGTGGTATAGCGGGTCATGACTAACCCGCTCCTAGCATACTAGAGGTCCCAAGTTCGATCCCCGGCCAGACCCACTTGAAAAAAAAATTTTCAAGAAAAAAGCGGTTCACCTCATAACTCAGTTATCAACTGGTTATTGAGCATTAGGCTATGTAAAACTTCTCTAACTAATGCATTTGCAGTTCGGAGCCGGAGTTAAAACGTAGGCCCTTTTCAATGGATCTAAAAATATAATCGGATGCATCTCATTGCCTAAAATAAGTACCCCTTGTTCCAGTTGGAATTTTGTGGGAATTATCTCTGTCCTAATGCATCTACTGTATATATGTGGCTTAGTGCTAAAAGGAGCAATGTCAATTTTGTGCTGTTTTGAGTTAATCAATGCATTAGGTTCCCTTCTTTACCTTCTTCAATTGGGCTCCAACAACTAATCTCTAAGTTAACTCAGAACAGATTTATAAGTTTTTCTGGGCAACGTTTATGAATTTACGTATTATGAATTTATATAGAAAATTAAAATTTTAAATCAAATTTTCTCAAAACTACATTTTTTGACATTGGCCCTTTTAGCACCAAGCCACAGATATAAAGTCTAGATATTGAATGATAGCTATCTAATTTACTTGGAGACATCTTAATATTCTGAATATACCTCCGAATCTTTTTGATTTTAGATATTTAAAGGGGATGTTATATATATAAAAACTGTAGCCAAATGTTGACCGATTGGTATTTACATAGAGCTTATTCTTGCAAAATTTATTGGTCATTGCTGTCATAGTTTCTAATTTAATAGCTTTTAACGGCTCTTTGTTACATTTTTTTTTGGTTTCCCGGAGTGGTTTTTATATGAAAGCTATAGTCATATATGGACCGATTCCTCTGAAATTTGATATGTTGACCAATAGTTGCATAAAACTTCTTTTTTCTAAATTTAGTCGTCAATTACAATTGTATTCAATTTATCAGCATTAATGTGATTCCCGGGACGGGGTTATATAGGAGCTTTAACTTAATGTGAACCGACTTTGCCCATTTAAGGTACACAACTTCTATGACGTATCGAAAATACTTCTGTAAAATTTTGTTTAGCTCTTGTAGTTTAGGAGTTATCGCGCTTTTATCTGACGGACATAAACCCCCATTTCTTTTTGTATTTTTGTGTTTCCGTTTTTCATATGGGAACTATGGGCAAATACTAACCGATTGCGGCATTGACATACGACTTCCTTGTTCTAAATTTAGTGGTTATATCTGTTATAGTTTTAGATTTATTGGCATATAAGTTTATTTTAGATGAAATTTAGGCTGTTTTCATAAGTATTTTGTATGGGAGCTATAGCTAAATGTGAACCGATTTTGATGAAATTTTGTAAGCTTATGTAAAATTTCTATATAACAAATTTTGTTATCATAGCTATTATAGTTTGTTTTTTTATTAGCAAATAAGCGATCAGCCTAGTCGAGGTTATACGGGAGCTATGGTCAAATGTTAACCTATTTTGTCCAATTTCAATATCAAAATTTTCTCAGAAATGAAGAATGTTTTTACTAAGTTTCAGTTAGCTCCTTTCGTTTAGGCGTTATCGTGATTTCAACAGACAGACAGACGGATAGGCAGACGGACATCGCTCAATCGTCTTAGAATTTCATAAGGATTCAGAATATATATCGCTTTTGGTTTTTGAGCCAATATTAAGGAAGTTACAAATGGAATGACAATCTCAATATACCCCCCATTCTTTTTGATGGTGGGCTTAAAAAATTAGATCATGAAAAAAAAATATTTTATATGTGTTTAATTTACGTTCACTTTTGAAAGCGCGAAATGGATAACCCGATATTATTAAATTTACATATGTGTAGATGTTCCTAAAGAACAACAAGTTAACATGAAAAAGTACTAAAAATGTGTCCCCTTTATTTTGAATTTAATTCAAATTCAATTTCAATTATATTAGTATCGCTTTTAGTTTCAGAGATATAGAGTTAAATGGCAGAGTTTTCAAAAAGTACCAAAGACTTGTCATTGATGATCTCAAAGCAGTTTCACTTTTTTTCTATCCATTTTGGTTAAGAAAATGTAATTTTAACCTTTTATCCCCTTTTTATCCCCTTAATTGAAAAAAGAACTTAATTAGTGTTTGATTTTGGTTTCATATCAATCAATTTCTCTTGAATTTAAGAGCTTTAGCTTATTCAAACTCAATCTTAATTTTGTTTCAGAGATATAGCTTTACCGGATTTCCCCCTTTTACCCTTTTTACCCCCTAAGCGACTAACTTTTTAAAAAGTATCAAATAATTGTGGTTTTAAAGTTCACAGAACTTCTCTTTTAATAAACCTAACATACTATCTATATTTTGACACATATTGGGCGGTATTTCAGCCATAACTTGACAAATGTTAGTTTTTAAGTGCTCAAGAGTTAAAGATTTATCTGCATAAACACGGTCTTTTGGGTTACCCCACAAAAAAAGTCTAATGGTATCAAACAGCATGATCTTGGTGGCCAGTTGCTATCGCCACGATGAAACCACATAATCTCCAAGTCGTATTCTCAATAGCAGGCTAAAAAAGTCGGCTATCATATGACCATAACGCTCCGTATTCATGGAATCGACACATTCGGGTCTTCGGCAACACTTTCACTTACAGCAGCGATATTTTCAGCGGAACGAGCGAAACGATGATGCATAGGCCTTACAATATTTGTAACCGTTCCAGTCTCTTCAAATTTCTTCACAATTTTGCCAATTGCTTGCGTAGTTGGACGATTATGTAAACCATAATCTCCTCTTAAAGCACTATATGTGGCTGTTGCAGAATCACCATTTTTGTAGTATATTTTGATAATTTTTATGCGTTATGTAATACTTTAGCGATCCATTTTCGTCAATGTCAGACTTTCAACTGGAAACAAAAAAAATTGGTTTAAAACATAGTTTGACATGTCGAATTCCAGTCCTATACTTTTAAAACCACGAAATGGATAACCTTTTACATGGGTGATTTAGGGGATGTTGAATACCAAGAAATGGTTCTGATTGGTCTTAACTTGGTAAGCCCAGACTTATCTTGGTTATCATTCATCTCAACTGTGGACACTGACTTCCTCGTGGTATCACCCGGGTAACTACGTTAACACCTTTTAATGTAGTTAGCTTACATGTGGTGCCGCTAGTTCTCTCATAAAAACTACAAAAAATATGGGTTAGGACGTCGGGCAGTATCCACCCACAAAGTGTTAAACTTTTTTGTATAGGAAAAATTGGGAATATTTTCGGTTTTGCCAAAATTTTAACCACTAAGAATTAATTAATTACTATTAACCGTTATATAAAAGAAAGCTAAAGTAGCTTTATTTTAGGTCATCAACATTAAAAATATATGGAGTAGTTTCGGAATTATTGCAGTTTCTCCCCGAAAATTCGTATCCTTGACGATACAAATAAGTTCCAAAAATTTACATACTTTAGTCCCAATATCTGTATAGTAGGGCGTCTCGAAAAAATAAAGTTCGCCGTACACCATCGAATATAAAGCATTGCTATGAGGCAGTTTCGAAAATTTTTTTTGAAATTTTTTTCGTCGCACATTGGGGTCGCCAAAATACATTTTTCGTTATATCTTCGGCATTTACAGTCGGATCTCGAAGTGTGATATATCGATGTTTTTGTCTCAAGGAGGCCAACATTTTTCTTTAATAGTCATTATTCTCAGGTATCCGGTTCTAGTATTTATCTATCAGACCCCTGTTCCTACCACCCTAATGTACCACCATAATATCAGAAAATTAAAGCTCTTAAAAAATCGTTAAACTTTTACTAAGGAAGTTTTTCGATTTTTCAAACCGATCTATTACAAACAAGGAATTTCTTATTTTGCCGCACATAGGGATCGCCAAAATACATTTTACGTTATATCTTCGCCATTTACTGTCGGATCTTAAAGTGTAATATATCGATGTTTTTGTCTAACGAATGCCAATGTTTTGCGACATTAATCATTGACCTTAAATACATTCTTCTACATAGAACCTACCCAATATATCTCAACTCATACAAAGACATAGATAAGCTGTGAAAATAATTAAGTTTAGTAAATAAAACTATCAACAGAAAGTATTTTCCTTATGTTAGCTGGTATTTCGATTACATCTTTGGAAAACTGTAATGCTTCAGCAGTTCTTGCATTAAGAATTGCAAGCATGGCGGCTCAGTCAAAAAAATTCTGAAATTGTGGACCGGGTGGAAAAAGTAAACATTATTTTCTATGGGCAGACGAAGCATTTATTGAACGTCGTCCGGCAATTGATGAACCCAAGATATATCATCTATTGGAATTGCTTGAGGTTGGATTTCACAAGAACCAGAATGGCGGATAAAATAAAAGCGGAGAGTTCGGGAGGCTGTTGTTTATTTAAATTAATTTTTAATAGTTTATAATTAAATTAAATACAACGCGATTAAATGTTATACAGACACAGACGAAATTCAAACAATTATTTCGTGGATAAAACGAATAGCAAGACAAACTAAGAGACTGTTTGGGCATTTACACTGTGATTTTTTACATGATATTTTTTCACAATTTTAAATAAATACTAGAACGGATATCTGAGATCAATGATTATTATCAAAAAAAAAAAACTAGAAGAATGTACTTGAGGTCAATGATTATAAAACTAAACTTAATTATTTTTACAGCTTATCTATGCCTTTAAACAGACACTGAATATTTTGTTCATGTAGTACATTAATCTGCCTTGGCTGTCACTGGTGAGCAACCCATGGGCCACATTTTTTCAGAACTTGAGAGCCGTCAAAAATACAGCAAACTTGGATCTTTTCAAAACATAATTGATTAAAAGATTTAAAATTTTTATAATTCTTGTTGTAGGAGTTAAAATATCTTGGGTAGTTACTATGTAGAAGAATGTATTTAAGGTCAATGATTAATATCGCAAAACATTGGCCTTCGTTAGACAAAAACATCGATATATTACACTTTAAGATCCGACAGTAAATGGCAAAGATATAACGAAAAATGTATTTTGTCGATCCCTATGTGCGGCAAAATAAGAAATTCCTTGTTTGTAATAGATCGGTTTGAAAAATCGAAAAACTTCCTTAGTAAAAGTTTAACGATTTGTTAAGAGCTTTAATTTTCTGATATTAGGGTGGTACATTAGGGTGGTAGGAACAGGGGTCTGATAGATAAATACTAGAACCGGATACCCAAGATTAATGACTATTAAAGAAAAATGTTGGCCTCCTCGAGACAAAAACATCGATATATCACACTTCGAGATCCGACTGTAAATGCCGAAGATATAACGAAAAATGTATTTTGGCGACCCCAATGTGCAACGAAAAAAATTAAAAAAAATTTTTTCGAAACTCTCTCATAGCAATGCTTTATATTCGATGGTGTACGGCGAACTTTATTTTTTCCCCATATAAGTCGAGACGCTCTACTGTATAGGGTTAATTTTTTAGTAAAAAGATTTAATGTTAATAAAAATTACAATATTTTTGCATTTTGACCAAAATTTGGTAATAAATTCTTAACATTCTGTCACTTTCCTATAGGAAGTGCAAAAAACTTAAAATTCTGACTTTTGACCCAGTTGAAGATAGGGTTAAACTTTTGTAATTTCATAAAAATTAATGTCGTGTACATTCTATATAGTCTAGGGAATTATATTCACTATTCTTCTTATTAATGTTAATCATTAGTACAAATTAACAAGCATTTTCGTGAAATTTTACGTTTTTAAATCGCAGGTACGGCGAAACGCTTTAAGATATCGATATCTTATTTTTTGTATTTTAGTTTCCCTTTTGTTTGTTTTATGATCCTGGAAAGCAAATTTATTATTTGTAATATTTCTTGAACAAAATTTTCAAAAAATTAAAAAATTATTTTTGAAACCGGCCTGAGAAAAAAGTATAATTTTCTAACATGAAAAAGCTGAGTAAATTCATTTATATTTTAATGAAACTCAATTATTTAGGACTTACAGGTCATAGAATTGTAAATCATGTCTTACTTTGGAATTTACTTATCCTTAAGTAAATTTTTTAGCTGCATATCCTTAGGCGTGTCGTCAAGGTCACAAATTTTCGGGAAAAAAACTGCAATAACTCCAAAACTACTTTATGGATTTTAAATTTTAATGACTTAAAATAAAGCTTCTTTGGTTCTCTTTTATAATCCATTAAATTTTGTTAAAACTTACTCCTATTTTTCCATACAATATAATGCAGTTTTATTTTCCAGCTGAGGTGTGCCTAGTCTGTCCGGGTTCATCAAAGGTCTGCTTCCTTTAATATATTTTGCTTCCACAGGGCGGCTTGGTATCTTCGTGAGTCGTTGGGCAAAAAGCTATGCTAATATGGGTTAAATAATAAGAAACTTCTATGTTTGTACAATACGAGTTTTGATCTTACGATCCGCACTAAACAATGGTATATTTACCGAGTTCTTTTGGAACTTCGGCTCGATTTAAAGTACAAACGAGATATTAGGAAATAATAATCCAATTGATTAACTATAAGCCTACCATCCAACGAGATAAATGCTTCAGCTCTCGGTTGGCTAACTACGTTTAAATAGCAAGTGCTTCAGCTACTATTGATCCGATCGGCTATCTACGGAATTAAAGAATACTCCGATGAGATAAAAACTTCGGCTCTCCATCGGCTAACTACAGCATTCAATCCGACGAGATAAATACTTCGACTCTCGGTCGGTTAACTACAAAGCAAAAAATACTCCGATGAGATAAAAACTTCGGCTCTCAATCGGCTAACTACAGCATTCAATCCGACGAGATAAATACTTCGGCTCTCGGTCGGTTAACTACAAAGCAAAAAATACTCCGATGAGATAAAAACTTCGGCTCTCAATCGGCTAACTACAGCATTCAATCCGACGAGATAAATACTTCGGCTCTCGGTCGGTTAACTACAAAGCAAAAAATACTCCGATGAGATAAAAACTTCGGCTCTCAATCGGCTAACTACAGCATTCAATCCGACGAGATAAATACTTCGACTCTCGGTCGGTTAACTACAAAGCAAAAAATACTCCGATGAGATAAAAACTTCGGCTCTCAATCGGCTAACTACAGCATTCAATCCGACGAGATAAATACTTCGGCTCTCGGTCGGTTAACTACGAAGCAAAGAATACTCCGATAAGATAAAAACTTCGGCTCTCAGTCGGCTAACTACGGTATTATAATACAACAATCGGATCAACTAACTATGATGTTAACTACTAGGAAGTTCTGCCTCCCTCTGTGTTAAAAACATGAATACTTATGCTTGTATGGTTATCAACTAAATGAGAATTATGTTTAGGTTCTGGTTTTTATTAATATATATTTAGATATATTAAGGAGGTAGCAAAAATGAAAAACAGGGTGTTCAGAAAAAGAGTGTAGTGCAGTATATAGATGAAAATACTAGAATTTAATATATTATTTGTAACGGCACGTTACAACAAAAAAGTTTAACACTTCATGGGCGGATGCGGCACATTTCCCCTAATGCAATTTTGAAAAAAATTTACACAGCATATTTTTGTGTTGCATAGACTATTTCTGGGGGGAGTAACGGTTTAATATCGCACTTTTGTAATATAAGGTACACCCTAATATACACAGATGCTTCAATAATAAACCAGATACTAGTTTTATCAACTGAAGATTTGAAGCACAAGGCCAAGGTGTTTGAATATTATTCTCAAGCTCAAATAAGTTGTTTGACTAAAAGATTGGACAAGTGAGTGCCTACTTTTGGCTACTGATAGTCAAAAGTACTCACCCAATACCACCAACCCTATGCCCCTCATTTTAAATCGTATAATAAATTCAAATTAATATCAATATTTCAACATTTTGACTTGTCTTTAAATTCAATTATAGGCTCTCTTTCTCTAAAAGACAATAAATTTCCAAAATAATAAAATTCTAGCATAAATTTAATTACAATTACATTTAACAGTCATTATTTAATCAATTAATTAAAGTAGATGATTTAATAAATTTATTCCGTTCTGTTGCTTTTTTGGGGGTTTTGTTGATCGTATGGGAGATCGTTGGCTAGAAAAGTAATAAAATTTAATTAATTACACTGGCCAACAGACAAAATTATATTCTATTTAAACTACTTTTATACCTTCTATTAAAAATAATGTGGGGGTATATTGAGATGGTCGTTCCATTTGTAATTTCCTCAATATTGGCTTAAAAATCAACAAGGATATGTATATGCTGGATTCCAATGAAATTCTAAGATAAAAATTATAAGATTGAGCAATGGGCGTTTGTCTGACTGTCCGTCTATTGAAAATACGATAGGGCCTTAACGAAAGGAACTAGGGCTACAATTTGTCAAGAACATTCGTCATGTCTTGGAAGACTTTGGTATTGAAATTAAAATTTTTTTTTGGTTTTATCAAAAAACTATTTATTACAATAATAAATAATTGTAGTAAATTGGCCTTAGCCAGCACAAAAAGGAAGTTGAACATTTCCTGAACGAGCAGGAAATAGACGTTATTCTAGTCTCTGAAACGCATTTTACTCCAAAAAATGGTTTCAAAGTAAATGGTTTTTTAACTTATGACACTAAACATCCAAGTGGCAGAGCATGTGGTGGCACAGCAATACTAGTACACAATAAAATAAAGAATTTTCCATTTCCAGATTACGAAAAAGAATATATTCAGGCAACATCTATAAATCTCATAGATTGTAGAATTACATTGTCTGCAATATATTGTCCTCCAAGACATAACATTAAAAAAGATAAATTTAATGATTTTTTCAATTTACTTGGCTAAAGATTCATAGCGGCTGGTGATTATAAAGCGAAACACAAATTTCGGGGTTCGCGTTTCTTTACAAATGTTAAACGCTGTATCTGGTAGTCAACCAAGGTATTGGACCTCTGACTTAAATAAGATTCCCGATCTAATAGACTTTGCCGTCATAAAAAATATAAAAAGATGCCAATTATCCGTCTGCTCATCATTAGATTTATCATCCGATCACTCACCCTCTATTTTAACTTTTTATGAAATTTCCAGTGGAATCCAAGAAGAAAGATATTTTTACCCAAACAAAAGGACAAACTGGTTAAAATACAAAATGTATGTGAGTTCCCATCTTCCATTGAATGTTCCTCTAAAGACCTCTAAAATACAAAATGTATGTGAGTTCCCATCTTCCATTGAATGTTCCTCTAAAGACCTCTACAGACATCGATTCCGCAATATATGTATTTACAGAATGCGGCTTGTGTGGCAACACCAATTTTTAAAACCAAAAAAAAGGTATTCCAGAACACTTCCGAAAATATCCAAGCTCTTGTAAACGAGAAAAGAAGGCTATGAGAATGTCGATCCCATGCCATTAAAAGTCGTTTAAATAATTGTCAGAGAAAACTAAAAGCCGCACTGAAGATTAATCAACAAAAATCTCTTGACACATATTTAAAAAACTTAGATTCCTCTAAGGAAAAGAACTACAGCCTGTGGATGGCTGTTAAACACATGCATTGTCCAATTGCACGTGAGTCTCCAATTAGGCTCGAAAACGGTTCTTAGGCAAGAGATCCAATCACTTTGAAAACGTTTTTACTCTAAACGAAACAGACTCTAACATAAGTCCTGATATTATAGACAACAACGTGCTTTCTCCATTGAAATTTCGACTTCCATTGCTTCTATCAAATATACATAAACTTGACCTTAAGAAGTCTTCTGAATTTGATAGAATTTCTCTGTCAATGATTATCCATGTTCCACTTTCAGCTATAAGAATTTTTGTATTTATATACAACGCGATTTTTCGTTTGGGATATTTTCCAATGTACTGGAAGATATCAGAAATCGTTATGATTCCAAAATCAGGCATAGGCATACTTACTTTCAATTATCTCGAAATTGTTTAAAAATCTACTTATTTAAACTTTAAGTACAATCATAAATTGGATGGATATTATTTCTGATCATCAATTCGGTTTCCGCGAATATCGTGGTACAGTTGAACAAGTACATAGAATAACAAAAATGATCAGGAAGGCCTTCGAAAAAAAACATTACTGTTCCGCCTTGTTCATCGATATTTCACAAGCATTCGATAAGGTCTGACATGAGGGACTTGTAAGCAAAATTATAAATCTGCTTCCAGCAAGTACACATAAGCTCTTAAAAAGTTATTTGTCCAAAAGAACCTTCCGAGTTCGATCAAAAGATGAATATTCTTCTCCTAGAAGAATAGCTGCTGGAGTTCCACAAGATAGTATATTGGGTCCCATGTTATATATTAACTTTACAGCAGATATGTCAACGAATGCTCAAACATACACATCCACTTTCGCAAATGATACAGCATTCATTAGTACTCATTCCGACCCCAAAATTGCTCCTGCATTATTACAATCCCATATTCATGAGTTTCAAGCATGGCTGAACAGATGGAAAATTGGAGTAAATCCGACCAAGTGCGTTCATATAACGTTTACTCTAAGGAGAGACAACTGCCCTGCAATTAAAATTAACAACGTGACCATCTCCGAGAGTTCTCACGTTAAGTATCTTGGTGTTCATTAGGATCGCCATTTTACATGGTCCTATCACATTGACAGCAAGATAACTCAGATAAAATTAAAATCCGCTGAACTAAACTGGTCCTTTTGTATAAAACGATAATTAAACCAATATGGACCTATGGTATTCAGCTTTGGGGAACGGCTTCTACCTCGAACATCGCCAAATTACAGAGACGACAATCCAAGTTGTTACGTTTAATAACCTGCGGCCCTTGGTATATACGATATAACAACATTCATAAAGACTTGAATGTTCCTCTTGTCCAAGAAGAGATTAGAAGGTTCTGTACCAAATACATCTCCAAGCTGCACGTTCACCCAAATCATCTTTTGCACTTTGAAGGTCATTAAGGACTAAGAAGGATGGATACCTTGGACCTGGTCAGCTAGGACCTTTTTCATCTATTGCCACTGAACAATTTCCTATTAATTCGAATAAATAACAAATAGAGTTGCACTGACAATCTCTATATAATGGGTGTTTTTTTCAGAGGTATAGAACTTCGAATTGAAATAAAACACAAGAAAATCGTTTTAATGTCCATCAATTTGGCTTTATTGGAAGGATAATTTTATGCCATTAATGTTTAAATATGATTTCGGGCATGTGGCCGCCGCGGCTGGCTCGAATAAAGCCAATTCTACAGGTCCAATTTTCAACTACTTTTTCGAGCATATGGGGCCGTATGTTGGCAATAACGCCACGAATGTTGGCTTCCAAGTCCCCTAACGTTTCTGGTTTGTTGGCGTAGACGAGCGACTTCACATATCCCCAAAGAAAATAATCCAGTGGTGTCAAATTGCACGATCTTGGTGGCCAATTGACAGGTCCATTCCGCGAAATTATGCGCTCATCGAATGTTTCCTTCAATAAATCAATTGTGACGTGCGCTGTGTGGCATGTAGCGCCGTCTTGTTGGAACCACAACTCATCCACATTCATGCCATCCAATTGGGGAACAAAATAGTCGGTTATCATGGCTCTATACCGGTCTCCATTTATGGTAACTGACTCTCCAGCATTATTTCGGAAGAAGTATGGCCCAATGACTCCACCAGCCCATAGAGCACATCAAACAGTCAGTTTTTGTGGATGTAATGGCGTCTCAAGGGTCTCATGTGGATTCTCTTCACTCCAAATGCGGCAATTTTGCTTGTTGACGTAGCCATTCAACCAAAAATGAGCCTCATCACTGAACAAAATTTTGCGATGAAAATCAGCATCGAGATCAATCTCATTTTCGGCCCATACACCAAAATCACGAAGCATTGCATGGTCTCGCGGCTTTAATTCTTGCACAAGCTGGATCTTGTAAGGTCGCAAGCCAAGATCTTTGCGCAAAATCTTCCATAAAGTTGATGGACAAAGCTCCAATTGCTGTGCACGGTGACGAATTGATTCATTCGGGTCCTCTTCAACACTTTGCTCTACAGCGGCAATTGTTTCTTCGGTGCGCACTGTTCGACGTCGCTGCGGATGCGTATTATCACATAGAGTAAACGTAGTGCGAAAACGATCCATGGTTAACCGAATTAATTGCTCTGATGGACGATTATGTCGACCATAAAATGGACGGAGCTTGCGGTAAACTTCGCGAACTGAACCATTATTTTCGAAATAAATTTGCACGATTTGCAAGCGTTGTTTTTTTGTCAACCTGTTCATAATGAAATGGCAAACCAAACTAAATATTAATCACTTGACAGCTGACAAAATGGCCGCCAGTTAAAAAAGTGATGCCAACTTAAAGTTCTATACCTCAATAAAAAACACCCGATAATTTCCATTAGATTAAGATTAGATTACTTATTGTTATACATGCTTAAAAAAAATTGGGATCTTAGTGCAATACACTACAGTAAAACTTTTTAATTAAATGTTTGATGTCCCAAAATTTTGATAAACCTTTTTAACAAAACCGGTTTACATTTGACCATAGCTCCCATATAAACAACTTACGGAAACTGCAAAAACATAAAAAGGGCGTTTCTGTGTGTCCGTCAGTTTAAAGCTCAATAGCGCCTAAACCAAAAGGGTTAGAGTAACAAAAATTTACAAAAAGAAACATACTTTCTTGAAAATGTTCGGTATTGAAATTGGGTAAAATCGGTTGACATTTGATTTTAGCTCCTATACAATACCGCCCCGCTGATAAATTAAATCAATTATGAAAAGTTGAATTGTGTTAACTAGTGTTATCAAAATTATTTAGGAGGGTGGTATGATAATTATTTTGTGATAAATATTTTTAGTAAAAATTATTTCAAATTTATAGATTAAAAGATTTTAATTAATATTTAAGTTAAATTTTGTGATTTCGAGTTCTAAATGAACCGATCATATGGTTATAAGGGTCGCAGGAAAATTTTTTTTCTTTGATTTCAAATGTTTTTCTACGGAATATTATGACACTAGGTCTAAAAGTATAGTTCTGAAAATTTGAGCCAAATTGGACAACGTTCCATGGGAGCGCATCGGGTCCAAAGTTTAAGAGCCCATTTTACGGAAATCAAAATTTTGACATTTGACCCCGTTGAAGAAAGGGTTAATCTCGTCCAATATTAAAAATCCTTTCAGCATAGGTTATCCAAAAAATAAACAATAATATCAATTATTTTCTTTGTTAAAATCAAATTTAGCCGAAAAATTTAAATTTTCGCGAATTTCTTCAATTGTAAGTCGCAGGTAAGGCGAAACTGTTCAAAATATCGACCTAATTTTTGAGTTTTATTCTCCCATTTGTCTGTTTTAACAAACTGGTAAATAAATTCTAAATTTGTAATATTTGTTAAACAAAATTTTCGAAAAATCAAAAAATTATTTTTGAAACCGACCTGAAAAAATGTATCATTTTCCAAGATGAAAACTTAATAAATTCGATTATTTTTAAGCAAAACTGAACTATTCAATACTAACGAGTCATTTAATGATAAACCATGTCTAACTTTGAAAATTCTTTATTTACATCATAAAATTTTTGGTGCATAACCTTAGGCGCGTTGTCAGGAACATGAATTTTTAGGGGAAAATTGGAATAACTCCAAAATTACTTTATGGATTTTTGTTTTTATTTATTTGAAATAAAGCTGCAAATATTATAAAAAATTCAAATGTTTCGTAGCTAAGTCGTTTTTCTTTCCTTACTTACATTACCCACTTTTCATACCTCCCACGTATTCATTTTTGAAAAACTCTATACATTTGTATACTTAAACGTTTCAATAAATTTGAAATTATAATATGAAAAATAGTCTCTATCAAGTCATGTTCATAGTCATAGAAGCCATTAAGCCAAACTTTGATAGTAAAAGCGAAAAAAGGAGAATTAGATACCATTTGCAAGTTAATTATGTTCAAAAACATTTAAAACTCATACCGCGCCCAAAATGAACAAAATTATTCCAAATTAAAAATTCATTAATTTACGCAATAATGGCTATGAGAAAAAATAGTGCTGATGTGAGCCATTATTCGCAATATATTTTGTACAATAATTAAAGCATTTAAAAAAGTGTTGAACGTTCTAAGTAGTTCTAAATAGTGTCTATATAAAAGACCGTCCCCGTGGTTCTATTTCTCTCTATCTTTGTTGCTAAATTTAAATTTTATTAATTCCATTTTGATACGATGGCTTGCCATTTCCTTTAAATTAATTATGTCTTAAATAGACAATGAATAATTATTATTAAATACACGTGGAAGTGTTTAGGTTTTGCAAAACAAATTTCCATGTAGACATTTTTCTTTGACATTTTACATTAACAGCCTGTTTTTCGAAAATGAAAATATTGTTTCGTTCGTAAAAATAACGAAACGTAAATCAATTTGGTTTTTGTAAAATGAAATAAATTCTAGTGAATGACAACTTAAAAGCTTTCGTGTATTAAGCTTTTTTTGGGTTTTTCTTAAACAAATTCACTCGTATAAAGCGAATGAAAACGTTAAAATTTCTCGATAACCAAAGGTCTTTCGTGTATGAAATAAAAACTAAGGGCCTGATATATTTATTTGTGCAAAGTTTTAGTAAACAAATGCATTTATCTTTAGATTTATAAACGTTTTTGTGCATTCATGATTATTTTAGCTACTTTTGAGAATTTGTCTTGTATGGGAGGTATGGTCAAATATGGGTCGATTCCTACAAAATTAGTACACTGATTAAGGTTATTATAGGTAATATTTGTGCTGCATGTTATTGAAATAGAACTAAATCGTTCTTGGACCAAAATATAAGCCTGTGTCAAAACAACTCAGGAAGTGATTCTGGGTCGATTGGTATAATTAAAGGTGGGTCTCAAAATATAAGCCTGTGTCAAAACAAATCAAGAAGTGATTCTGAGTCGATTGGTATACTTAAAGGTGGGTCTCAGAGCAATATTTCTATGCGTTACAGACATCAGCACAAACCCAATATACCCTTTCCACCAAATTTAATCGGGAACTGAGGGAGGCCGTTTAAAAACTTTAAAACAACTTGAGTTGCAAATATATCAAATATACCATCTATCATCGGCAATTGTTCCAAAAGTTGCAGTGCATGGTTTGCCTAAACCTGTTATTATAAGAAAATTGTCCCCACGTGAACACAGTAAGAAGAACCCGTTCGAACGATGAAGTTATATTTGAGAAGGTTTCCTCATTTTCTTCACATTTATTAGTGGCCGCGAATGCCTCCCATCTATTTAGGCATCAACACCACAACCTATATCAACCAAAAAAGAAAAGAAAACAAAATAGCCAGGTAATGAAAGAATTGGTACTATTGAGGAAACAAGTAGCCCCACAGGAGGCAATTTTAGGTGTGATGCAGTCTCAGGATGTATCTGTGAAATTTCCGAAGCTGCAAAAACTATAGCTGATTTTATTAAATATTTAAAATAGATTTTAATTTGTTAATTGTGAATTTTTAAAATTAAAATTTAATTTACAGCCTGTTTTTCGAAAATGAAAATATTGTTTCCTTCGTAAAAATAACGAAACGTAAATCAATTTGGTTTTTGTAAAATGAAATAAATTCTAGTGAGTGACAACTTAAAAGCTTTCGTGTCTTAAGCTTTTTTTGGGTTTTTCTTAAACAAATTCATTCGTATAAAGCGAATGTAAACGTTAAAATTTCTCGATAACCAAAGGTCTTTCGTGTATGAAATAAAAACTAAGGGCCTGATATATTTATTTGTGCAAAGTTTTAGTAAACAAATGCATTAATCTTTAGATTTATAAACGTTTTTGTGCATTCATGATTATTTTAGCTACTTTTGAGAATTTGTCTTGTATGGGAGGTATGGTCAAATATGGGTCGATTCCTACAAAATTAGGTACACTGATTAAGGTTATTATAGGTAATATTTGTGCTGCATATTATTGAAATAGAACTAAATTAGTGGCTGTAAAGGACCTAAAACTCTATTTGGGGAAGGCATTCCTATTGAAGGTACCCGAAATAGTAAACCGATTTTGACCAAAAAGTATAGGGATCTTTCTTGGACCAAAATATAAGCCTGTGTCAAAACAACTCAGGAAGTGATTCTGGGTCGATTGGTATAATTAAAGGTGGGTCTCAAAATATAAGCCTGTGTCAAAACAAATCAGGAAGTGATTCTGAGTCGATTGGTATACTTAAAGGTGGGTCTCAGAGCAATATTTCTATGCGTTACAAACATCAGCACAAACCCAATATACCCTTTCCACCTAATTTAATCGGGAACTGAGGGATGCCGTTTAAAAACTTTAAAACAACTTGAGTTGCAAATATATCAAATATACCATCTATCATCGGCAACTGCTCCAAAAGTTGCAGTGCATGGTTTGCCTAAACCTGTTATTAGAAGTAAATTGTCCCCACGTGAACACAGTAAGAAGAACCCGTTCGAACGATGAAGTTATATTTGAGAAGGTTTCCTCATTTTCTTCACATTTATTAGTGGCCGCGAATGCCTCCCATCTATTTAGCCATCAACACCACAACCTATATCAACCAAAAAAGAAAAGAAAACAAAATAGCCAGGTAATGAAAGAATTGGTACTATTGAGGAAACAAGTAGCCACACAGGTGTGATGCAGTCTCAGGATGTATCTGTGAAATTTCCAAAGCTACAAAAACTATAGCTGATTTTATTAAATATTTAAAATAGATTTTAATTTGGTAATTGTGAATTCTTAAAATTAAAATTTAATTTTATTTTTTTTTTATTTTTATAAACAAAGGCAATTGACTGACAGGATTACCACCGACAAGCTACATGTTACATATAAAAAAGCTTGGATATTTCGAAATACATATATTGGCAATAATGTTTCCTTACGAAAGAAAAAAGCTCTTTTTATGTCAAAATTATATTAACGAAAGCTTTTAAACGTTTTAGAAAAACCAAAATTTGAGCTTAATCGTAAGCAAACGAAAACAAATGTGACAAGACTTTTGTTTTCGAAAAACAGGCAGTAAGTATTCGAAATAAAAACTAAAGAATAGATTAGTTGGTCCGTATCTACAAGGTGTCACACAGTGGTTTACGGACGCTTTTTTTTGGAAATAATTCTGTAACTTTTGAACGACTGGAGATATTTGAATGAAATTTGACATGGTGGTAGTCAAGGAGTATTTGAGTTGGTTTTTAAAAGCACTGGTCCATGAGGGGTCGGGAGAGTGATTGATGGACCTTCAAAGTTGGTCACCTCGGGTGTTCGATTTTTTTAAAAATTCGCCAAAAATCCATTTATGTATGGATTGAAAAGAAATTTTAAACTTAAGTTGTCCTTGAGAAGATCTACAAAAAATATGCTTAAATGTGTAGGTTATCTCCTTTGGATTTCGAGATATTTGGGTAAAAAGGAATTTTTAGGTTGATTTTTTACCTCTTTTTTTAAGCTTTTTTTGATCTGGTGGACGCATCTGAGGACCAAAAATTTTTTAAGAATATTCTTTAAATTTGTAATAAAATTCTGAATAATTTTTGTGCAAGTTAGTTATAGAAATCTTCTTTTGTTTAAAAGTTAAAAATATTCAAAGTTGAAACTTACAAAAAATTTCGCTTTTTTTTTAGTTTTTCCCCAAAAGATAGCTATATTTTTTCACTAATAAAAAAATATTTTCTTAAGAAACATAAAAAGATTTTTAAAGTTTTTAAAAGAAAACATAATGAGAATGCGTATAAAACAAATTTCTTGCTAATTGGACTTTTGGTCCTCGCACATGTCCTCTCCAAAAAATGGCAATTTGTAAAAAAAAAATTAGTTTAAACAAAAATTTCTCAAAAGGCAAAGCACCGATTTGAAAAAAATTATAATGTTCATATTTTCCAATATATCTGTTATTGATTAGAAAAGTTTTTTCTGAAACGCGCTGCAAATAGAGACAGTGTTGCCATATTTGTAAAAAAACTCATTTTTTGAAATACCTTTTTCCCCAGTTGGGAATTGGGGAATTTTTAAGTTAAAATTGGGAATTTTTTTTAGTCTATTGCTTTTACATCTTATTGGTCTACATTACTACAAAATTTCATTGTAATATCTTTATCCATGTCATTTCCACAGAATATCAAAGATTAAAAATATTTTCCTTAAAAAAGCAGAAAAACAATTTTTTTTTGTTTTACGATACAAAGTGTAAAAAAAGTAACGCACTTAAAAAAAACTTTTACTTAGTGCTAATCTCCTAGTCTTTCCCGATCTAATGATACTAAACATGTATATAAAGCATTAATACCGAGTCTTAAAAAACTCTGAAAACTTTGGCCCCCGTAGCATTTTTACACTGTTTATTTAAATATAAGTGATGAATTTGTGCATATAAAATTAATAATCATACTCAAATATTTCACTATAAGATGACAATGATCCTTCGATAACAAACAAATATTTTTTTATTTTTTTAAAGAAAATATCATGAGGATTTATGAAATATCAAAATGTAAATAATTTGTACTTATATTAAAAGGTGAAATACATTTTATTGAAGTATTTGTAGTTAAAGTTTAAACTTACAGTTTTTATTACATATTTATATAAAAGTAGTTATTTACTTAATTTTTATTTTCAGTAAAATAATCAGTACAATCTATTATATCAAGAACCTCTTCCAGGTGTTCGTTTTCAGAAGTTTTTGTATAACTGCTCCACCATTTCTTTCTTATCGTTGATAGAGCAGGATCAGAAGACAACAAGAGATAATTTATTAGATCCTGATTTTGCGATTTTCTTGAGCATTTTCTGGTATTAAATAGTTGGATATACTTGAAATCTGAATTCCGCGCTTCCTGGGCCTCTTCTGTCAGTTCACCAAGTGGGAGAAGATTTGATTCAATTATTTCACGACCATGTTGAAGGACTTTATGAACTGTTGGTGTAATTTCTTTCCAGTGATACAAATGTCGTATACGAGTTAACGCGTTGAGGGCATAGCAATGAAATTTTTCAGCATTTATTTGATATTTGCTATTTATTGCCGATAATATTACGTAACATTTACGAAGAACTTCCTCATCAATTCCAGTAATCTTTGAAGTTGTTTCATAATTTTCAAAGAATCGCCTGGCCGTATTACCATCGTTTGTACTGCCATATCCTACAAGTGGTTTGTCTATGTTTAGACCCGTCATAGTTTTGAATTCTTCCTGAATCCTTTTTTTTTTCACTGGATCTCATTTCAATCAGTTCCTTATTATTTCTCACGGATTTTAGCTGATTATCAGGTATATTCCTATATTTCAGATCATATGCTATATGTAGCATAAATTCTAAAAATCGGATACGTGCATGTAGGGGCGATATACCAAATTCCAGAACCTCTTGATTAATTGCAGTACTAGCTGATGCATCTTCTGAAGTTTGTAGAAATTCCGATTTCTTCTTTCCGCATAATGAGCATTTCCAAGTTGAATGGGTTTCCGTTATAGCGTTGCTTACTTTTCCATCTATCATTGTCAATTGAAGCTCAAAATTTACATTAATCAAATATCCATGTATGTCTATGCAGACTGGACTCAAATTGTCTATTGAATATTTGATATCATCAACCCAATTTTTTGTGCTTGCTGCATTTTCTTTTAAATATTCGAATCTGATCGGTCTGCAAAATGCCTTTGATCCTGGAGATGTGTTAACCCACACATATTCAGTACGCTCTTTTGATGTGGATGGTTCAGAACGATTCTTTCTTAATCTTAGTGGTACTAGGGATGCCATAAAAACGCTTCTGTAGTCATTTGTGTTCTGATGAGATGTTGATTGTTTGTATTCCGGTAATCCAGATAAACCGTCACATCCCCATTTACATATTAAAGTTAAGTCCTTGTTGTCAAGTTTCTTGGCTTCTTCTTCAGACAATGTAGTAGATATCAGCCTTGATGCCGTATTTTCCAATAATTTTGATAAATCCACAGATGCACTTTCGTCTCCTATCACGTTTGTTGGTATTAAGTTTTTTTTGGTTTTTAATAACGCATTATATCCTGGTAAAATTGAGTGTCCTTTATCTCGTAATGCCTTACAGAGTTTAATATATTTATTTTTACTCAATTTCAACTCGAGCATAAGAGCAAGTGCTTCTTCCTCCGAAAATTCTGATTGAGAAGAAGGAGTTGGTATACTCTTAATAATTCGCTTAAGACGTTTAGGAGAAGCCTCTGGGAGAATATCTGCTATTTGTTTAGCTTCAGCTGGTTGATTATTTCGTTTGAGCACTTCCTTAAAGGAATCTTTGATTTCAGTATCCGAATGAGTAGAAAGAACTTCGGATAATCGCATCTTTTTAGATCTTTCTCCGAGATCATCATAGTTTTTTAGAGGGGCTCCAGCACCAGAAGTTTTAAGCTCAATTGAGTCCTTCAGCCAGTCTTTAAATTTAGATTCAAATCTTTTTAAACAGTAATTAACCGACTTAATTTTAAGTTCAAATAACTTTACAAATTTTACGACTTTGTCTTCCTCACTATTGAGAATCATGGAGTTAGTTTGACTTTTAGCATATCGCATGATTATTTTAATTTTTTCTGCTCTCGAACTGCTTGGTTGTTCAAAAAGAATATCGCACAACACTTTAAATTCCAATGTTATAGCCATGATGTTTTAACTGTTAATAGCAGTTACATTTAAAACTTTCTTTTTTATATTAAAAAAAAACATTTTTTATATATACCTGTATCCAAAGAATAATAAAGAAATCAATGAATTAATGTATTTTTTACCTCTAAAAATAGGTGCATATATAACTCAACCAATATGTGCGTCTCGTAAAACCTACCTGTATGGAGGTGAGTAACCATATCCTTTCTGACCATTATGAAAAACCCAAGTTGTAACAATTTTTACCTATTGCATTAACTTTCACATTAAAAAACATTTTATAACCTTAACATAATTTTGCAATTTTTTCAAATACACCAATTTTAAATACCGGAAAAATGCCTTTAAATCTTATTTTAAATAAATTGTCACACTGTTACTATAAAAGTACTCTTCTAATTAAACTTTTGCTACAAATTATGGATATATTACCTTTACACTGTTATCAAAATCGGTGCCTTACTCGTACTTACTTATTTAGAATCTTTTACTAAAATTTTATTTTTTAGCTTGGAACAAAAGGCAAAATCGAATAAAATTTTTTTAAGTCATTCTTATAATGTTTTCTTTAAAAAAATAAAAAACTATTTATATCTTTTTGAAGAAAATATTTGTTTATTAGCGAAGGATCATTGTCATCTTAAAAATAGTGAAATATTTGAGTATGATAATTAACTTTATATGCACAAATTCATCACTTATATTTAAATAAACAGTGTAAAAATGCTACGGGGGCCAAACTTTTCAGAGTTTTTTAAGACTCGGTATTAATGCTTTATATACATGTTTAGTATCATTAGATCGGGAAAGACTAGGAGATTAGCACTAAGTAAAAGTTTTTTTTAAGTGCGTTACTTTTTTTACACTTTGTATCGTAAAACAAAAAAAAAATGTTTTTCTGCTTTTTTAAGGAAAATATTTTTAATCTTTGATATTCTGTGGAAATGACATGGATAAAGATATTACAATGAAATTTTGTAGTAATGTAGACCAATAAGATGTAAAAGCAATAGACTAAAAAAAATTCCCAATTTTAACTTAAAAATTCCCCAATTCCCAACTGGGGAAAAAGGTGTTTCAAAAAATGAGTTTTTTTACAAATATGGCAACACTGTCTCTATTTGCAGCGCGTTTCAGAAAAAACTTTTCTAATCAATAACAGATATATTGGAAAATATGAACATTATAATTTTTTTCAAATCGGTGCTTTGCCTTTTGAGAAATTTTTGTTTAAACTAATTTTTTTTTTTACAAATTGCCATTTTTTGGAGAGGACATGTGCGAGGACCAAAAGTCCAATTAGCAAGAAATTTGTTTTATACGCATTCTCATTATGTTTTCTTTTAAAAACTTTAAAAATCTTTTTATGTTTCTTAAGAAAATATTTTTTTATTAGTGAAAAAATATAGCTATCTTTTGGGGAAAAACTAAAAAAAAAGCGAAATTTTTTGTAAGTTTCAACTTTGAATATTTTTAACTTTTAAACAAAAGAAGATTTCTATAACTAACTTGCACAAAAATTATTCAGAATTTTATTACAAATTTAAAGAATATTCTTAAAAAATTTTTGGTCCTCAGATGCGTCCACCAGATCAAAAAAAGCTTAAAAAAAGAGGTAAAAAATCAACCTAAAAATTCCTTTTTACCCAAATATCTCGAAATCCAAAGGAGATAACCTACACATTTAAGCGTATTTTTTGTAGATCTTCTCAAGGACAACTTAAGTTTAAAATTTCTTTTCAATCCATACATAAATGGATTTTTGGCGAATTTTTAAAAAAGTCGAACACCCGAGGTGACCAACTTTGAAGGTCCATCAATCACTCTCCCGACCCCTCATGGACCAGTGCTTTTAAAAACCAACTCGAATAATCCTTGACTATCACCATGTCAAATTTCATTCAAATATCTCCAGTCGTTCAAAAGTTAAAGAATTATTTCCAAAAAAAAGCGTCCGTAAACCACTGTGTGTCATAAACCTTTTTTAATTACACAATATTTTAGTGTCATTTTCGGGCTTATCGTATTAATTAATCTAAACAAGCCGTGGTATAGCAGGTTAGTCATCCGCCTAGCATACCAGAGGCCCAAGTTCGATCCCTGGCCAGACTCACTTGAAAAAATAAATTTTCAAAAAGCGGCGGTTCACCTCATAACTCAGCTAGCCACTGGCTATTGAGTATTAGGCTATGTAAAACTTCTCTAACTAATGCATTTGCCGTTCGGAGCCGGCGTTAAAACGTAGGTCTAAAAATAGAATCGGATGCAGCTCATTGTCTGAGAGAAGTACCCCTTGTTCCAATTGGAATGTTGTAGGGGAATTATATATATATATATATATATATATATATATATATATATATAAACAAGTAAGAACATATTATTGTAGTTTAACCCATTATTGCCCAACCGGTAATTTCACTTATCAGTTTCTTGAACAACTGTAAAGCTAAAAGTATGTAACAAATTAAATTTTTTCTTAAATTATATCATAATTTGAAGTATTTTGAGAAAACAAATTGAAGGATTTGTAAGTATTGTTTTTCATGAGCCTTTGGCTAACGTTTTCGCAAACCTCCAAAAATGGACATTTTTTGAAACCTATAAAAAAATTATATATGAAATGAATAAAATAACAGTTATCTGTTTCTAACCCATAATTATGGTACTTGTCTTGCATATAAAAAGCAAGTAACAAAGTGTTATAGTCGGTCAAGCCTGGCCATACGATACCCTTCACCACTAAGGTCAAAGGTGTTCTTTTTCCTGTATAAAGACAAATATTTGCTAAATTTTGCCATCATACAAACATTTTCTCAAAATTTGTATATTAAAGCTGTTTCCGCCATTTGGACTTATATGAGAGCTAGGGTCAAATGTGGACCGACTATCTCGAAATTTGGCAAATTGATTACAGTTGTTACAAAAATTATGTATGCAAAAAATATACTCAAAATTTTCATTATCTATCTATTTACGAGCGTTTTAGTGATTTTTTTTTTTCACATTTAGTGCGTTTTTAAAGAAAATTTTGTATGGGAGCTATGGTCAAATGTGTACCGATTTCAACGAAATTTGGTTCAGTGATTTAGGTATCTGTTTTAAGTTTCGTGAAAAAATATTGATATTTGTGGCCAATATATCAATTCCGGGAAGTGGGACCTATGGGAGATACCAGAAATAATGGACCGCTTTGACCAATTTCAATAGCCATGGGACCATGATCTGTGCCAAATTGCATGAAAAAATGATCTGTGCCAAATTTCATCAAATTATTTTTAGAATATCGAACTGTAGTTTGATTGCAAGGTTTACATGGGGGTCCATCCAGCCAGCCAGCCAGACGGACGGATGGACGGACATCGCTAAATCGACTCAAAAAGTGATGCTAAGCCTATTAGTATACTAAAAGGTGGGTCTAAGACAAATATTTCTTTTCGTTACATACATCAGCACAAACTTATAATACCCTTTCCAAATATGGTGATGAAGGGTCTAACAATTTGATTTGAATTCACTAAACGCTTGAAATATCGGGTGGGTAAATTTCAATTGCCGATGTTGATTTTGAATAAAACACAAACTATTTTGGAAATTATTGTAATTTTATTTTATTATGATATATTGGTATTATTCAATTATGTATGGAACAAAATATCGGCCAAATGGGCGCCGCGGCCACGGCGACACACCTCCATCCGATGGTCCAAATTTTCGATGACATTGAGGCATAATGGAGGTTCTATGCCGTTAATGTGCCGAATTATCTCATCCTTTAGCTCTTGAATTGTTGATGGCTTATCGACGTACACTTTTTCTTTCAAATAACCCCAAAGACTGGTAGACATGGTATCCAATGGACACAATTTAAGCAACTCGAGGACTTGGAATACGCCGATGACGTATGTCTTCTAAGCCAAAGACCAGCTCACCTTCAAGAAAACACTAGCGCTATTACTGTTGAATCTCGGGCAGCTGGGCTGGAAATCAATATCTCCAAGACAAAGATTATGCCTGGAGGCTATGGCGCAAACCCGTCGCCACACATCAATGTGGATAACGAGGGTATTGGTTGTGTAGGTACCTTTAATTATCTTGGTAGTTTGGTATCTACAAAAGGTGGCGCCGATGAGGATATTGAATCGCGTATTAATAAGGCAAAATCAGCATTCGGCATTCTCCGAACTATATGGAAATCTCGGCAAATATCAACAACAACTAAGTTACGAATATATAACTCGAATGTCAAGTCCATCTTGTATTACGGCTGCGAAACTTGGAAACGCACAAATGCCATCGATAAGCGCCTGCAAACCTTTGCAAGCAAATGCTTGCGGCAAATCCTTAATATATGGTGGCCAAATCGAATAAGAAATGAAGATCTACTAAACGCTACAAACCAAATCCCTTCTTCTATAGAGGTATGTCAACGGAAATGGCGATGGATAGGCCACACACTTCGAAGGCCAAATACCAACATTGCTCGACAAGCGCTTCGTTGGAATCCACAAGGAAGCGGCCGTCGTGTTGGTGCACCTGCTAGAACGTGGAGAAGGTCAATTGATGCGGAGTTACAAGCAGCAAACTATTCATGGAATGATGTATGCCTAACATCTCGCAATAGAGTTCGATATAAAAGGATGGTTGAGGCCCTATGCTCCACTGGGAGTCAAGGATAACAGAAGAAGAAGAACCCCAAAGTAAAAAGTCCAACGGTGTCAAATCACATTATCTTAGCAGCCAATTGACATCGCCATTACGTGAGATAACATGGCCATTGAATTTGTTGCGCAAAAGAGCCATTGTTTCGTTAGCTGTGTGTCAAGTGGCACCGTCCTGCTGAAACCACATATCTTCCAATTCGGGCCATAAAAAGTTCGTTATCATCTCACGATAGCGAACACCATTCACAGTAACTGCCTGACCGGCCTCATTTTGGAAAAAATACGGCCCGATGATGCCGCCAGCCCATAAACCGCACCAAACAGTCACTCTTTTTGGGTGCATTGGTTTTTCGATAATCACTCTTGGATTCTCATTCGCCCAAATGCGGCAATTCTGTTTATTGACGAATCCACTGAGGTGTAAATGTGCCTCACCACTGAAGATGATTTTCTTCGAAAATTGATCATCCACTGTTGCCATTTCTTGCCACCATTCTGCCCATTCACGACGTTTGGAATGGTCAAGAGGCTTTAGTTCTTGAGCCAATTGCACCTTGTAAGCGTGTAAATGCAAGTCTTTATGCATAATGTTCATCAACGACGAGCGTGGGCACGACGACGAGTTGAGGTGGACGGCTCTTCAGCCACACTATCGCAAACAGCAGCAATATTTTTTGCAGTACGAGCTGTACGAGCATGCACTGGTGTTCTCACATCTTCTACAGACCCGGTTTGCTCGAATTTTTCCACGATTTTTGCGATTGTACGCACATTTGGACGATCAAATTGACCAAAAAAATCACGAAGTGCACGATATGCATTTTGATTTGAACGCCCATTTTCATAAAAGTCTGGATAACTTTAACACGTTGTTGGATTGTTTTAACTTTAGATAACTTTCGTACTTGATCTAAGAAATTTCTTTTATCTAGTACTAAACTGTCGTTGTCGATGATATGACTTCGACACTCTTAATAAGATTGAAAAATTCTAGTGCATCTTTAACATTTTAATATGTACCACTTTTGTAAAACGATTTATATTTTGAATTGGAATTAGTCTTTGTACGAGGATCACCTGTTGCTGTCCACTCAGATGAAGATCGCTATGACTTCGAAGTAAAGTGATCCAGGTTTTATTAATTATCACGAAAAAAACTGCGGTTTGTTGCGTTTAAATATGGTCAAACATCGTTTAGAGCCATAAAAATTAGGGTTATAACTTTTTGCAATTTTTGATAATATCAAATTCTTTATCGCATAGCCGCATAAGCAATGAAAGAATACTAAGAAATTGTGTATTAATACATATTAAAATTTAGTTTTTTCTCCTAAGTATACAAAATTGACATTTAATAAAAAAAAAAAATAAAGCAAACATGTTTTTCGATCCTTCAAAACGATTTTGTGGACCTTTTGACTTTTTCTAATGTTGGGTTCTGGGTTTTGCAACCACATTTAAAGTCAGCAAACCAAAAGTTTATTGTTTTTAACCCAAGACCAGCTTGAGCGGGTGTTTTTCCATTTGGAAGCAGTGCTAAATTAAAATACGATTGTTTTATCCATCACAAGCTAATGAATAGTATCATGAAATATTAACAGCTGTCTTTTGAAGGTTAATATTGTAACTTGCCTTTACAAATACATGTAACCAAACTTTTATACTTGTATCTACTACCCATAACCAAAGATTCTATGATATAAAGTCGTTGCACTTCCATACATTAATTTGCCGTATGGTCGTTTTGAAAATTCTTATAAAAACTTTTACTCTAATTTGGAAACAACTAATGAAGACGATTATCCAATAAGAGAAAGATAAGGCACACACACGTGCTTATGAAATGTATGTATGTGTTTTTCATTGTCCTTTCACTTTTAACAGAAAAAAATGTATGAAGTGCAATATCATTATATTACACAGTCTTTGCTATAACTTTATTTTATGAACTTCCTATTTATCATTTTATTTCTCTATTTCTTGTATAATTAAAATGTAAATCTTATTGAGTCTTTATCTTTATCTATTTAAGTTTTTTGTACCTGGTAGACCGAGCCTTGCTCGGAGCTTTATGATAAGCATTTTGAGGAAAATTTTAAAGTTTTTATATATTTTATATTATAAAGTGCTAAAATAAATTTAGAGGAAAGACATTATAGAAATATTCAGTTAATTTTGAATTATTTGATTTATTTTGTCCGACCAACACATAGTTTGCATAGTTTACAGTTTTTCTGTGGCGCCACCTGTCGGACTTTGCTTATTCCAATTCATAAACCTTCTTCGGCTTATCCGTAACAACTTTGCTGAAGATTATAGCATGATTAAATGTACAGCATACGATTAAATTGACTTTGAGTAAATTTCAGTAGCGCCACCTGTCGAAATTTCTTCATACCAACTAAGAAATCTTCGTCGGCTCATGTGCAACAACTTTGCTAAAGATTGTAGCATGATTAAATGTACAGATTACGATTAAATTGACTTTGAGTAAGTTTCTGTAGCGCCACCTGTCGGAAATTATTCATACCAACTAAAAAGCCTTCGTCGGCTCATGCGCTACAACTTTGCTAAAGATCATAGCATGATCAAATATACAGTTTACGATTTAAATAATTTTTAGTAATTTTCAGTGGCGCCATCTGTCGGAAATTAGTCTTATCAACTTTAAAACCTTCGCCGGCTTATCCGCAACATCTTCGCTAAAGAGCATAACACAATCAAATTCACAGTTTACTATTCTATAAAGAACATACATACAGACAAACATTCATTTGTTTAAAATAATACTAATTTTTCCCCCTTTTTATTCCCTAATTTCTAAAAGTTCCATATGTATATTTAGTACTTTTTTGGTGCCAATTGAATTCGGTACATTTTTTTAAAACGCATTTAACATAATGTATAATGTTCCTATTCATATTACTTTGGAGATGTTAAGTTATCATTTTATCCCTTTTTTACCCATTTTGGCTCCAAAATCAAAAAAGTACCAAATACGTGTTTAATGTTTTTTTTACATCTATTGATTGCAGTACCAAGTTTCTTTCTATATTCTTTAGTTTAAAATATAAGAGTGGGTTAAAAAGGTGCCATAAAAACTATTTTCACCCTTTTTTACCCCCTATCGGACATAGTTTCAAAAAAGTACCAAACACCTGTCCGCTTATTTTCAAAGCTGTTTAAAACGTAATTTTAATTTTGTTTCTATACCTATTACTTTAGGAGACATAGCGTTTTCGATTTTTTCCCCTTTTTACCCGTTTAGAGGTAAAAGTTCCAAAAGTCCCTTCTTCTTCGACCTATACATCAAAAAAGATACCCACTGTCCAAATTTTATCAAAATCGTTAGAGCCGTTTTCGAGATAGCCATTCTATATATATATATATATATATATATATATATATATATATATATATACAATTATTGCTCGTTTAAGAATATAATAATACCCTTCACCAATAGGTGAAAGGGTATTATAAGTTTGTGATTCCGTTTGTAATTTTTTTATTAGTGATCGTAGACCATAAAAATTATACCAATCGACTCAGAATCGGGAGGAGAATCGATTAAGCGATGTCCGTCTGTCTGTCTGGCTGTCTGTCCGTCCGTCTGTCTGTCTGTTGAAATCAAGTTTCTGAAGCCCCTGGAGGATGGACTTACATAAATTATATATCAGATTTTAGGTAATTCTCCCGCAATGAACGCTATTAAATTTCATTAAAATCGGTTTATAAACACCGAAAATATCGAAAAAATACCAAAAATTAGACGAAAATTTTAAAATTTTTGATTGAAACACACTTTTAAATAACAAGAGAAAAAAAATACTCCTGATGTACATGTGATAATATGTTATATATCAGATTGTAGGAAATATTTTCCCAAAGCACTCTGTAAAATTTTATCAAAATCGGTCCATAAACAACTGAGATATCGCCAAAACACTGAATTTGATGTATCGCAAATTGCCCAAAGTACACATTAGAGAATGTTTGTTGAAAAAATTAAATGCAGAAATAGGAAAAACTATCCTCCTTTAGTACGGACCTACATAAATTTTATATCAGATTTTAGGAAATTCCCCCACCAAGCACGTTATTAAATTTTATCAAAAGCGGTCTATAAACAATTGAGATATCGCCATAACACTACATTTGATGTACAGCAAATTGCCCAAAGTAAGTGTCTAAGAAATTTTGTTTACATTTTGTAAGTATTGTTTCAGCGATATCTCAGGTGTTTATGGACCGATTGTGATGAAGTTTGACATCGTTCTTTATGGGAGGATTTTCTAAAATCTGATATATATACTCCACAAATCTGATTATGAATACCATTCAAATTGTACCGATCAACTCAGAATCGGCACAAGAATCGATTTCGCGACCTCCGTCCGTCTGTCCGTCCGTCTGTTTGTTTGCCCGTCCGTCTGTTTGTTTGTCCGTCCGTCTACATGTCCGTCCGTCTACCTGTCTGCCCTTTTTTCTGTTGTAGTCAAGTTTTTGGAGCTCCTGTTTTGTCGATATCTCAGATGTTTATTTTGATGAAGTTTAATAGCGTCCTTCGCAGGGGATTATCTAAATCCTGATGCATTCTGTAATTTGTGGTAGATATAATTTAGCGTTTAAGCGATGGTGTTTTGATCGACAATGTTGAAATTCAGGGTGGGACAATTCAGGAGCTCCACAAATCTGGTTTTAGCAGACAGACACACTGCATTTATCTTAATTTTGTGTCTGACTTTTGAACATTATGATAACATTTGAGAATGTATTATATATCAAATTATAGGTAATCTTCCTAGGAAGTACAAAAATGCAGCTAATTACATGATATCCGTTCAAAACCTACATATGCATGTAAGTATCTCACATATCAACAAAAATTTAAATTTTTTAATTGCAATTGGGAGAAATCCGTTCACGTTTGACAATTGATCCCGTATAACTTCGCCTAAGGCAATCTCTTAGTAGCCAATAAATGACAAATTATAATAGATACGATGATGACATTTAGTATAAAGACGTTGTACAATATTGATATTCAGGACAATAGCGCCTAAAATAAACTTTCTAGAGGGACAACATTTGACAAAAGTATTTCTGATCTCTTGAAAAGTTCGATATTGAAAATGGGCGAGCTCTATTCACATTTAGTGAAATCTCCCATATAAACCCGACCGGGAATCGATTTAATGCTGATAAATTAAATCACATTAAAATTGCACAAAGAACTAGAGCAAAACTTTCCAAACATCCATCGGACAGATCGAAAGAACTATACATCCCAAATATTATTGATGAAGTGTTCATTTAAATTAATAAGTAAACTTTTCCGACAAAGCTGATAACCATCCATTCAAAAGCTATATATTTCACGTATGTATCTAAAACTAAGAGTGTATACCCTATAATTTTAAGGCTTATCATTGTTAAAGCTTTGACCTAAATCAGTCCGCTAACTTCAGAGTTTTACATAACTAATCAAGAACTTTTACTAGTTGGATAATTCGTACGAATTAAAGTGCACAACCCTCACTGGGCACAGCGTTTTTGGGTTGCATGTCAGAATACTTAAACTTCATCAAATCGATGTGCTATTGCAAATCTAAGGGCATCTACATTTTGAAGCATCTTTTCTGCATGGTTTATCTGGTCTATCGAACTTTATTAAATGTTCGTAAAATATGTGTCTATTTTATTTCGAAGCTACTGGCTGGCTTAAATATCCATTCTCTACTTGTAGTCTAGTAATCATTATCTTTCACAAAGGGACCACTTTAGAACCCAAGTGAAGCTTCCCTAGACATCAGCCACCTGCCCAACCTAACCTTTGGGTGCATAACTATTCTAGATGATGACGCCACCGAAAAGGTTTTCGTTTTCCGACTCTTAATTTTAAAGACTCTTTGCATATAATACTAGTATAACCAAATATTGCTAGGAATTACATTAAGTACTTTTGGAACACCATTGGTGAAGGGTATCCAAGATTCGGCAAAGCCGAATATACCACTCTTACTTGTTAACACTGAAGTAGGCAAAGCTTAGAGTTCTTCCTAGTAGTTAACACTATTGTTGGTTAATCCGATTGTTATTTCATCGTTGTTAGCCGATCGAGAGCCACAGATTTTATCTCATAGGAACAGGTTTGCCAGATTTGCCGATTTATTGCCATTTTGGCGATTTTTAACCAAAAAAATACTATGTCGAAAACAAACTAAAATTTAATGTGTAATTTATACTAAAAATCTGTGGCTCTTAAACTTTTGACCCGATGCGCTCCCTTAAAACGCAATTCGATTTGGATAAAATTTTCAGAACTGAACTTTTAGAACAAGTGTCATAATATTCCATTGAAAATTAATGAAACTTTGAAACTAATAAAACTCATTCTTTGTTTACCCAGTAAAACTTTTCATTACCAAATAATGAGTTAAACAGTTAAACTATTGAACACGAACTACTTACTCATTCGCTCAGTCATTACATTAACATGGGGATGTCAATGGAGGCAAGTACTTACCAATTGCAGAAAAGTAATGACTTGGGTAAGCAATTTGAAAGCAACAACAACAACAGCAGCAACTTTTTTGTTGTTGTTTTATTAAAAACATATATTTTTAAACGAAATACAAAATTTTTTTTTATGATCCCATGGGGGGGCTCGAACCCAGACCCTCCGACTGCTAGGCAGAGACTCTTCCACTGAGCTATTTCATATGTTGAAAACTTAGCAGCTTATAATTAATATAAACAATTTTTATTTTTAGATCCAAAATCATGTGAAAATAACTTTGTTTTTCCCTGCTTTTTTTTTGCTTTGTTGTAATATTTTTATACGATTTTTTGTAATTATTTTAAAACTTTTTTAAAATTATTTTAAAACTTAAACAATTTAAATCTTCTTTTTTGTATAAGTTTTTACATAAGATTGACTCTTACTTACTTAAATGTTACAACCTGTTAAGGTCAAAGTCCGAGCATATTTTAGAATTCCATGGATATTCTCCAATTTTATAGGCCAAGCTTTAAAAAATGTTCCTCTACTTGGTCTTTCTATCGAAGTTTCGGACATCCTCCTCTAATATTAGGTAGTGGGGCATTTCAATTCTAATTTTATCCCCTTCATTGTATTTTTTTTCAAGAGAGGGTTACTAGCCCGTAATGCTAACCCATTTTCATCGATCTTATGGGACAACTCTCGGAACATGTTAACACACAATATTAATGGGTGTTAAACTAGCTCCCCGGCTGGACCCATGAGGAGGTGTGTGTCCACAGTTGAGATGAAGGATGACCCAGATAAGTTGGGCTTACCAAGATAAGACCAATTAGAATCGTGTTTGGTATTCAACATCCCCTACATAATCAAAATTGACTCATGGTGGTATTTTTTCATTAACATGAGTTAGTTTTACAAATTTTTTTTACAGAAGATAATATTTAAGTTCTTAAAATTCAAAAATCATTTAAAAAGACTCTTTTAATAAAAAAAAAAAACTAAAAAAAATTATTGCCCTTGGTGGGATTTAAGCCGGGGCCATTCAGTTCAAATTACCATCTTAATTACAAATAAGTACTTCTGTAATAACTTATTATTTATTCGGATGGTATGTTGTAGTCGTTACAAGGTAACCAGTTATCAGAGTACTTGCCATTACCAAAGTTTTGCTGGGATACTTAGTTAGAATGTTTTTGTTATAAACCTTTAAAAGTTAAATAGTTGTTAAAAAGGATAAATTTACTGAAATGGTTTCATTTATGTAAATTTAAATATTAAGATTTTCTACCAATACTTAGGTAATATATTCTTTTGCATTTCATCTCATTCTAAATAGAATTTTCTCAGAATCACCGATAAATATTTATTGTTTCCAAAATTTCCAGTTACTTAAATAAATCCGAAATAAATATAATAAATTTAAATTGCTCTTGCTCATATGGAGATTTTTTTTTTTATTAAACTCACAATTTTTTTTTTCGTTCTCGGAAATCTCATGACCATTTTTACAAATGTTTGCCAACGAAAGTTAAAATTAGTTATTATGGTAAAAGTACAGGGTGTTACAATTGCGAGATGTTACGCATATGTCATTTTTGTTTGCTTCTTGCTACTTCGCATCATTTCTACGATCTAGCAGGTGCATCAACGTTATCTTGCCTATAGATTCCATCGAATAGACATGTAGTTGCAGCTCCCTTTATGAACAGATCCGAAGGGGAATAGAGACAGCAGCGCATCTAAGACCGCCTGAGAAGTGGTCTTTATTATTTTTTTTTAATATTTTAAATAATACTAAAAATTGTTCGATTGTTTAGTACTATTTTTATAAAAATATTAACAACGAAATATAAAAACGTCAAAGAATACATAAAAGTGTAAAAATTAAAAATTAAGAAAATAGAAAAATGGGTGTACTCGGTTGAGTACAATGACAGCATCCATAAGTAATTTTTTTACTTTTTTGTTAGATTTGAAATATGAGTGGAATACGTTTTAGGAGCCAGCAGAGTTTCAGAGGACTTTAAGAGGCAGTTGATAGCATATTAGCCGATAGTGAAGATATAGAAATTGATATGGTTATCATACCACCTAATCCGAGTGAATTAACTGACGAAGAAGAAGGTGTTGAGGATGATATGACTATTTTTGCTCTACCGCAAGATATTCCTGGAACAATAGAACTTTTTGTAAACCGCAAAAATATTGACAACTTTGACTGTGATGATAGTGACGACGAACCATTAGAGTTAAAGCGTGCTCGTCTAACTTCTGCAACCCAAAGAAAACCTATTTGGCGCAAATGTCATCCACCACCAAGCCCAGCTTCTCAGCAGAACTCTGAAGTTAATGACAAAGCAAATACAATTTGTGACGAACTAAATGATCTTAACCCAGTGCAAATATTCGAAAAGTTATTTGATAAGAAAATTATAGACTTGATTATCCTCAATTCGATAACTTACGCAAAACAGAATAACAGGCATGAGTTCCACTTAAATCAGTGCGATTTGAAAAAGTTCCTAGGAGTTTTGATATTATCCGGTTATAGTAAATTACCACGCGAACCAATATACTGGTCCTTGGATGAAGATATTGGAAATGAGTTAGTGGCCAAAGCTCTTTCAAGACATCGATTTCGAGACATAAAGAGAAACATACATTTGGTTGATAATAATGTAGCATCTACAACTACTGATAAAATGTTCAAGGTGAGACCATTGGCAGATTTCCTAATGCAAAATTTTATGCAGTGGGGAATTTTTCATGGTCAAATATTATGGTCATCATCCTGCTAAGCAATTCATCAGAGGAAAGCCAGTTCGTTTCGGCTACAAAAACTGGGTTGCGGTTAGTTCTACAGGCTACTGCTATTCATTTGATTTATATTCCGGAAAATCCCAGATTAAGTCTACAGATCCATTATCAAAAACTTATTAGAAAAGCTCAATTGCACCGCAGAAAACCATAACATTTTTTTTGACAACTTTTTTACTAGTTACGATCTTCTGCTCGACCTTAAAAAGTTGGGGTATCGTGCAACTGGAACTGTTCGGGAAAACAGAACAAGAAAATGTCCCTTGACTAGCTCAAAGATGAAATGAAAAAGCAAGATCGAGCTGCATACGATAAAGAAAATGATATTCTGTTTGTTAGATGGAAAGACAATAGTATTTGCACAATGGGAACCAACTATGACACAATTGAACCCGTGGGAACCGTTAAACGTTGGTGCCCAAGAAAGCGTGAGAAAACTGATGTGGTTATACCCAATTTATTCCAAAATTACAATAAAGGTATGGTTGGTGTTCACGAGCTTGATCAGTCAACCTCTTTGTATAGGATTGCTGTTCATGAAAAGAAGTGGTGGTGGACTTTATTCACATACATGCTTGATTTGACGATTTCTAATGCTTGGAGGCTACATGTAATGAGCAATGAAAATCCCATGGATCAACTTTTGTTTCGCCGTCACATTGCACGTTATTATTTACGCCAAACTAAACAAAACAAATCACGGCAGTCTGGATCAGTACCTGAAGGTTGGGCATTATCCCACTAAAATGGAGAAGCAGCTACGATGCGTAATTTGCCATTCCAGAGTACGTTGGCAGTGCAAAAAATGCTTTAAAACACTTTGTGTCGAAAAGCCATGTTTCGAAAAATTTCATACTTAGAAGGTCAGTGTACTCATTTGAGTACACCCCTAAAACTCCTTTCTAAAAAAAATGTATTTTTCTTTCAGTTTGTGCTTTTTTATGCTTGTTTCCATTAATAAATAAATCTGAAATTAAAATCTTAAATGCAGTTTTCATTTGACCTCTAATGCGTTTGGTCCCTTTTTCAGTCTTTCTAGTGTGTTATTTTTCCAAGATAACTTCCTATCTAAGATGATGCTTAGGAATTTTGCTTCTGATAACTAACTCTACATCATTAGGTACTGGAAGTTTAAAATTATCTACCTTATAATACCTTATGAAGAGAGATCTCCTAGTGGCGATTTCATAATTTCACTAATTGTATTCAGGTATTTACCTGATACCAGTATAACTACGTCGTCAGCGTAGGCCACGATCTATTCGCTAGTTGGTCAAATCTTATGAGAATGACGTTGATCGAAAGTAGCCAAAGTAATGGGGACAACTCCCCCTGTGGATACTCTTGTGACCTTTTTACGAATGTTGCATTCCAGATTGGAGTTGATTACCCTGCTGTCGTTACCCACTCCACCTGCACACTCATATCAATAAGTGTCTTCCCCCGAGGGAACCTAATCGAAAAACTCTAAGTAAAAAGAGGTACGAAACTAACTAATACTATTCTTACTGTATTGATAAGTTAAATACAGAAGTGATTCTTTCTGAACCAAAACTGATTTACGAAGAGTTCCTCTACACTCTGCTTCGGATATTTGTCAAAATTTAGTTTCTTACTCGGAATTTGAAGAAGTGTTTTTTCTTTGTAGTTGTTACAGTCATTAGGTTCACTCTCTTTGCCTGAATCGCTTTCAGAATTTTCGTTGGGATGTTACGATTTTTTAAAACTCTCCATAGATAATTTCTATTGACACTGTCTAAGGCCTTCATAAAGTCGATAAACTAATTTTCGCGGTGTGTAGCGGAAACTGCATTTTCCCATATTTTAAGCACACATGGGTGCCACAGTCTCACTGATCTTTTAACATCACATAGAAGCATCTCCGCTAAGATATCGTCATTGCCCGGAATCTTGTTGTTTCCCAATCTAACGTTATAGATGGATGGTTAATTAACTTTGTCATTTAGCTAAACCTATTCCGTTATCCTTTATCGAAATTAGGATTTGGATATTTTTTACTTTTTAAAATATAAAGTGTGGGCTTAAAATACCAAAGGATGTATCTTGTAACCTATACCTTTTACCCTTGCCATCGACAACGTAATGCGTATGTATGTCTACTAAGCCAAAGCTTTCTGTAGAATCTTGGGCAGCTGCGCTGGAAATCAATATTTCCAAAACAAAGATTATCAATGTGGATAAGTGGCTATTGGATGTGTAGGTACCTTTAATTATCTTGGTAGTTTGGTATCTACAAAAGGTGGTGCGGACGATCCTCGAATCGCGTACTAATAAGGCAAGATCTGCATTCTTCGAGCTATGTGGAAATCTCGCCAAATATCAACAACAACTATATACATATATATATATATATATATAACGAGCAATAATTGTATATATATATATATATATATATATATATATATATATATATATATATATATATAATGGCTATCTCGAAAACGGCTCTAACGATTTTGATAAAATTTATACAGTGGGTATCTTTTTTGATGTATAGGTCGAAGAAGAAGGGACTTTTGGAACTTTTACCTCTAAGAGGGTAAAAACGGGTAAAAAGGGGAAAAAATCGAAAACGCTATGTCTCCTAAAGTAATAGGTATAGAAACAAAATTAAAATTACGTTTTAAACAGCTTTGAAAATAAGCGGACAGATGTTTCGTACTTTTTTGAAACTATGTCCGATAGGGGGTAAAAAAGGGTGAAAATAGTTTTTTTGGCACCTTTTTAACCCACTCTTATATTTTAAACCAAAGAATATAGAAAGAAACTTGGTACTGCAATCAATAGATGTAAAAAAAAAAACATGAAACACGTATTTGGTACTTTTTTGATTTTGGAGCCAAAATGAGTAAAAAAAGGATAAAATGATAACTTAACATCTCCAAAGTAATATGAATAGGAACATTATACATTATGTTAAATGCGTTTTAAAAAAATGTACCGAATTCAATTGGCACCAAAAAAGTACCAAATATACATATGGAACTTTTAGAAATTAGGGAATAAAAATGGGGAAAAATTAGTATTATTTTAAACAAATAAATGTTTGTCTGTATGTATGTTCTTTATAGAATAGTAAACTGTGAATTTGATTGTGTAATGCTCCTTTGCGAAGATGTTGCGGATAAGCCGGCGAAGGTTTTAAAGTTGATAAGACTAATTTCCGACAGATGGCGCCACTGAAAATTACTAAAAATTAATTAAATCGTAAACTGTACATTTGGTCATGCTATGATCTTTAGCAAAGTTGTAGCGCATGAGCCGACGAAGGCTTTTTAGTTGGTATGAATAATTTCCGACAGGTGGCGCTACAGAAACTTACTCAAAGTCAATTTAATCGTAATCTGTACATTTAATCATGCTACAATCTTTAGCAAAGTTGTTGCACATGAGCCGACGAAGGTTTCTTAGTTAGTATGAAGAAATTTCGACAGGTGGCGCTACTGAAATTTACTCAAAGTCAATTTAATCGTATGCTGTACATTTAATCATGCTATAATCTTCAGCAAAGTTGTTACGGATAAGCTGAAGAAGTTTTATGAATTGGAATAAGCAAAGTCCGACAGGTGGCGCCACAGAAAACTACTCAAAATGAATTAAATCGTACACTGTGCATTTGATCAGACTATCATCTTTAGCAAAGTTGTTGCGCATGAGTCGACAGAGGTTTCTGTTGATATGAATAATTTCCAAAATTATTCAAAATGAGTTAAACTGTAAACTATGCAAACTATGTGTTGGTCGGACAAAATAAATCAAATAATTCAAAATTAACTGAATATTTCTACAATGTCTTTCCTCTAAATTTATTTTAGCACTTTATAATATAAAATATATAAAAACTTTAAAATTTTCCTCAAAATGCTTATCATAAAGCTCCGAACAAGGCTCGGTCTACCAGGTACTATATATAATTCCCCGACAACATTCCAATTGGAACAAGGGGTACTTCTCTCAGACAATGAGCTGCATCCGATTCTATTTTTAGGCTCATTGAAAGGGACCTACGTTTTAACGCCGGCTCCGAACGGCAAATGCATTAGTTTGAGAAGTTTTACATAGCCTAATACTCAACAACCAGTGGCTAGCTGAGTTATGAGGTGAACCGCCGCTTTTTTTTGAAAATTTATTTTTTCAAGTGAATCTGGCCAGGGATCGAACTTGGGTTTCTGGTATGCTAGGCGGATGACTAACCTGCTATACCATGGCGGTTCACAACAACAACCAAGTTAGGAATATTAAACTCGAATGTCAAGTCCATCTTGTGTTATGGTTGCGAAATTTGGAAACGCAAACCTTTGCAAACAAATTCTTTACAGAAAATCCTTAGTATATAGTATCTGAATCTTATAAAAATATAAGATCCACTGAACGCGACAAACCAAATCCCTACTTCTGTTACGGTATGTCAACGAAAATGGCGGTGGATAAGCCACACGCTTCGAAGGCCAAATACCAACATTGCTTGACAAGCGCTTGACCGGGAAGCGACCGTCGTATTGGTGCACCTGTTAGAATGTGGAGAAGGTCAATTGATGCAGAGTTACAAGCAGCAAACTATTTATGGAGTGATGTATGCCTTACATCTCGGAATAGAGTTCGATAAAAAAGGATGGTTGAGGCCTGAAAAAACACCCTCACATAAACTAAGAACCTTATTCATGAGGCTCCTTCTTAGCTAGAAATTATGTGATACACTTAATAATACCAACGATGCTCTAGTGATGATAACGATGCTCTAGTGATGATATTATCGCTTTTTTGTGTGAATAATGGAATACGAGTACATAAACATCTTTTCGAACCACCCTTTATTAAAACGAAAAGTGTCAGCGGAAATTAGCACGCACGCACTGCAATATTAAACATAAATTTGTGCGATGCTTATGATTTCTGTGTTATCTCTTTAGCGGGAAAAGTATAGAAGAAAGTTGGCGTTTATTTGAGCTGATAAGATAAAATAATATCAAGATAAGAAACAGAAATTATCTTAATATAATTTCATAACACTTTTCCTAGATACAAATACGTAAAGAAGAGCAAGATCATCATTATTGCATGATGGCGCTTCATAGCACTACCGATAGACGAACTGCTTATCATCAGCAAACATTGGCCTTTTAAAACTTATCGGTTGATTACTTTTCCGCTGCTGCTGCTAATGCAGCTTCTTCTTAATATCTTCTTTTTCATGTCTGTTTAAGTTCATTCTTATTTAATGTATGAATATTTAATTAGAAGCGTTAAGTAAACGTAAACGTTTAATAGTCATCGTAATTCTAACATTTATTATTATGACGTCTATCATTAAAACATAAAATAATTAAAAATAAAATATGGAATAAAAATAAAAAACACTTAAATACACAAAATTAGAGATAATGAAAAGTAAAAAAAAAAAAACATTTCTAAAATAGAATTTTAATATTTTCCAGAGGAAACTGAAACCCAAGAGACTCCCAGCAGCAGAATATGGTTCCGAATTTTCTAATAAATATATTTTCTTTTTATTTAGCGCAAAGTCAACGATTTTAGGCTTGAATGAAGAGTAATTAATTATGTTTTTTAATTCTCCGCTTTAAGAGTTTAGTTTAGAAGAGTTTAAGAGCATTTAATTGTAATAAGAGCAAATATTTTAGAGATTAGAGAATTGTTTTTGAAATTGTTTAAAAACTGTGTTTTGACTTTAAAAGAGTCAAGCTTAAAATTATATCTCTTTGAAACTACAGGTCTGGGTATTTGAAGTCATAACATTTTAAGCTGGAATTAAAAATAAATTAATTAAAGATCTAGCCTTAAGCGTAACAAGGCCCCGGGCAATGACAATATATCAGCGGAGATGCTTTTATGTGACGTTGAAGGATCGGCGAGACTGTGGCACCCATTTGTGCGTAAAATATGGGAAGAAGAAGCTCTACCAACCTCCTGGAATGAAGGTATACTAGTCAAAATACCAAAAAAGGGTGACTCCAAAGACTGCAATAACTACAGGGGAATAACACTTCTTCCAATACCGAGCAAAATACTAAGTCGAGTAATTTTGAATAGAACGTCTGACGCAGTTTCTGAAACACTCCACGAAAATCAGTTTGGGTTCCGAGAGAATAGATCTTGTGTTGATCTTATCAACACAGTAAGAATAATACTGGAGCAATGTAATGAATTCCGCACCCCCATTTATCTAGAGTTTATCGACTTTATGAAGGCTTTCGACAGTGTCAACAGGTGTTATCTATGGAGAATTTTAGAAAACCGTAACATGCCAACGAAAATTCTGAACTTAATTCGGGCAATGTACGTGGACTTTAAATGCCGGGTTCTACATAAGGATAAATTGCCTCAACCGTTCGAAGTTACTTCTGGAGTAAGACAAGGATGTATATTATCACCTATACTTTTTGTCCTTGTCATCACCAATATAATGCGCACGGCACTGAATGGTAGACGTGGTATCCCATGGACACCATTTAAGCAACTCGACTACTTGAAATACGCCGATGACGTATGTCTTTTAAGCCAAAGACCAGCTCACCTTCAAGAAAACACTAGCGCTATTACTGTTAAATCTCGGGCAGTTGGGCTGGAAATCAATATTTCCAAGACAAAGATTATGCCTGGAGGCTATGGCGCAAACCCGTCGCCACATATTAATGTGGATAACGAGGGTATTGGATGTGTAGGTACCTTTAATTATCTTGGTAGTTTGGTATCTACAAAAGGTGGCGCCGATGAGGATATTGAATCGCGTATTAATAAGGCAAAATCTGTATTCGGCATTCTCCGAACTATATGGAAATCTCGGCAAATATCAAAAACAACTAAGTTACGAATATATAACTCGAATGTCAAGTCCATCTTGTATTACGGCTGCGAAACTTGGAAGAGCACAAATGCCATCGATAAGCGCCTACAAACCTTTGCAAACAAATGCTTGCGGCAAATCCTTAATATATGGTGGCCAAATCGCATAAGAAATGAAGATCTACTAAAGGCTACAAACCAAATCCCTTCTTATATAGAGGTATGTCAACGGAAATGGCGATGGATAGGCCACACACTTCGAAGGCCAAATACCAATATTGCTCGACAAGCGCTTCGTTGGAATCCACAAGGAAGCGGCCGTCGTGTTGGTGCATCTGCTAGAACGTGGAGAAGGTCAATTGATGCGGAGTTACAAGCAGCAAACTAGAATTTAAGAATATAGAATACTTGTTTATTTTGGAAAATGAAATTTAATGTTCTCATATTGATTATGTTTCGATATAACTCTCCCAAGAAAATGATGATAAGTGCCGAGAATCTAAATAATCCATCGGCTTTTATTCATAAGTCTGCTTGATCTCGGGTATAAACCAAGTTCTTTACGCAAAATTAGCCATAAAGTGGTCTTAGGATACTTAGATCTTGAGAACGCCGAGGAATCGCTTGGACCAACCATTTGTCTCACTGGCACGGCAGCATCACACAATGAATATGCAGACTCAAATTTTTGCATCGCAGTGCTCTTCAACGCTAGCTCGTCCAATAGCTAATCTTTTCAGACCTCAGTACCATGTCGGTGAATTTCCCTTGTGTTGGAAGGTCGCTAATGCAATTGACCTTCTCCACGTTCAAGCAGGTGCACCAACATGACGGCCGCTGCCTTGTGGATTCCAATGAAGCGCTTGTCGAGCAATATTGCTATTTGGCCTTCAAAGTGTGTGACCTATCCACCATCAATTCCTTTGACATACCTCCGTGGAAATGTATATATACACTAATACTTCTTCTTCTGTTATCCTTGACTCCCAGTGGAGCATAGGGCCTCTGGATAGAATTGGTTTCATTCATCAGGATGTTCTTGCATAGATTAGGCACCTCCAAAATCTTTGTGACAGCTGCCATAGCAGGGGGATTTCTCGCTAGATTACCCCTTGGAGTAGTATTTATATTCTATAAAGTTGTTTCTTTCCATGCTTAAAACATCGTAAGTGCTAAGTCGATGGATGATGAGTCCAAAGACAAGAGCCACGTTTGTAAAGCGAGCCGCTCGATCCGAGACAGACGCCCGCTTGCAGCCGCAACTAACATGTTGAACAGACGCTACAGTTTTGTACTTTATCAAGTACAATTATCTTAGACCCTTAAAGCAATTACGTAGGAATGGCTCCAAGATAACTCCCCCTCACGTTAGCCCTGACCTAGAACCCCACTCGGATTGTTTACCGCATCTTCAACTAGGTTGCTCAGGTTTCCAGGATGTACCACGAAGAGGTGTGAGTAGGAATTTAATACAGTTATTACCTGTTAGCCGGAAACCCAGGTAGCAACTGCATCCCATTTACATTCCATATTAATACTAATTAACCGAAAAATTAACTTTATTATTTAAAAGATATTATACTCGAGAGCTCTTTATAATAGGACTTTGTATATAAATATGTCATCTTCATTTCTTATGCGATTCGGCCACCATGTATTAAGGATTTGCCTTAAACATTTGTTTGTAAAGGTTTGCAGTCGTTTATCGATGGCATTTGTGCGTTTCCGTGTTTCGCGGCCGTAATTCATGATGGACTTGACATTCGAGTACAGAAGAATGTCGAATGCAGATTTTGCCTTATTAATACTCGAGTACCTGGTTGACCGAGCCTTGCTCGGAGCTTTATGATAAGCATTTTGTGCAAATATTCAGTTAATTGCGAATTATTTTATTTATTTTTTTCCGATCAACTCATAGTTTGCATAGTTTACAGATTAACTCATTTTGAAAAATTTTGGAAATTGGTCATACCAACAGAAACCTCCGTCGACTCATGCGCAACAACTTTTCTAAATATTATAGCCTGATCAATTGCACAGTTTACGATTTATTTCATTTTGAGTAATTTTCAGTGGCCCCACCTGAAGTTGTCCATACCAACTAAGAAACCTACGTCTGCTTATGCGTAACAACTTTTCTAATGATTATAACATGATCAAATGCACAGTTTACGATTTAATGCATTTTGAGTAATTTTCAGTGGCGCCACCTGTTGAAGTTTGGTCATTCCCATTAATAAACCTTCGTCGGCTTATCCGCAACAACTTTGCTAAAGATTATAGCATGATTAAATGTACAGCTTACGATTAAATTGACTTTGAATAATTTTCAGTAGCGCCACCTGTCGGAAATTATTCAAACCAACTAAAAAACCTTTGCCTACTCATGCGCTACAACTTTGCTAAAGATCATAGCATGATCAAATATACAGTTTACGATTTAAATAATTTTTAGTCATTTTCGACGGAAATTAGTCTTACCAACTTAAAAACCTTCCCCGGCTTATCCGCAACATCTTCGCTTAAGAGCATAATATGATCAAATTCACAGTTTACTATTCTATAAAGAACATACATACAGACAAACATTCATTTGTTTAAAATAATACTAATTTTTCCCCCTTTTTATTCCCTAATTTCTAAAAGTTCCATATGCATATTTGGTACTTTTTTGGTGCCAATTGAGTTCGGTACATTTTATTAAAACGCAGTTAACATAATGTATAATGTTCCTATTCATATTACTTTGGAGATGTTAAGTTATCATTTTATCCCTTTTTTTACCCATTTTGGCTCCAAAATCAAAAAAGTACCAAATACGTGTTTCATGTTTTGTTTACATCAATTGATTGCAGTACAAAGTTTATTTCTATATTCTTTAGTTTTAAATATAAGAGTGGGTTAAAAAGGTACCAAAAAAACTATTTTCACCCTTTTTTACCCCCTATCGAACATAGTTTCAAAAAAGTACCAAACACCTGTCCACTTATTTTCATAGTTGTTTAAAACGTAATTTTAATTTTGTTTCTATACCTATTACTTAAGGAGATATAGCGTTTTCGATTTTTTCCCCTTTTTACCCGTTTTTACCCTCTTGGAGGCAAAAGTTCCAAAAGTCCCTTCTTCTTCGACCTATACATCAAAAAAGATACCCACTGTCCAAATTTTATCAAAATCGTTAGAGCCGTTTTCGAGATAGCCATTCTATATATATATATATATATATATATATATATATACAATTATTGCTCGTTTAAGAATATAAGATTTAATATCCTCGTCTGCGCCACCTTTTGTAGTTACTAAACTTTCCAGGTAATTAAAGGTATCTACACATTCAATAACCTCGTTATCCACATTGATGTGTGTCAACGGGCTTGCGCCATAGCCTCCGGGCATAATATTTGTCTTGGAAATATTAATTTCCAGAACAGCTATACGATATTTAGCAGTGATAGCGTTAGTATTCTCTTGAAGGTGGCCAGAGCTTTGGCTTAGAAGACATACGTCATCACCATATTCCAAGTCCTCAAGTTATTAAAAGGTTGTTGTCCATTGGATACCGTGTCTACCATTTAAAGCCGTGCGCATTATGTTTTCGATGACGAGGATAAAAAGTATAGGATAAGAAAAATCCTTGTCTTACTCCAGTAGTAACATCGAATGGAGCTATTAGTTTACCCTTGTGTAGGACTCGACATTTAAAATCAATGTACATTGCCTCAATTAAGTTGAGAATTTTCGTCGACATGTTACGATTTTCCAAAATTCTCCATAAATAGATTCTACTGACACTGTCGAAACCTTCATAGAGTTGATAAACTCTAAATGGAAGTGCGAAATTCAATATAAATCAACACAAGAACGGTTTTCTCTAAGCCCAAACTGGTTTTTGCGGAGTGTAGAGGAAACTGCGTCGGATAATCTGTTAAAAATTATACGACTTAGTATTTTGCTCGGTATTGGAAGAAGTTTTATACCCTTGTCTTTGGGGTCATCCTTTTTTGGTATTTTGACTAGTATACCTTCATTCCAGGAGGTTGGCAGAGCTTCTTCTTCCCATATTTTATGCAAGAGTTTAGTATAGTTAACCACAATTTGGTAAAATATTTGGAGTCTCAATACTTTTAAAGCTCTACTGCAGACTTACTATCATTTTAACAGGAAATTAGTGTCGTTCTATTTATTGCTTTGGTAAAAGTAAAATTGTGGCTCACAAACGAGCTTTTGAGCTTTCACACCGACAGTGATGCCAGATTATAATTTTTTGCTCGATTATATGAAGAATGTCCGAATATACAAGTATGAAGAAAAATGAAAATCTGACAAGACTGACCGTAAGAGATTTCAAAGCTGTTTACCACAAATGCAAATATTAATGTATGTGTTTTTGGACAGGTCTGCTTTAGATATTTCCAAGGCGTTCGATAGAGTATGACATGGAGCATTTTTTATCAAAACTTGTTTTTGTTTTAGTGTCGGTAATAACTTTTCTTGATTTATATCGAGCTTCCTCTGAGATCACACTATTATAGTTGTTATATATGGGATTCATCAAACAATTTCAATACCAAATCAGGCGTACTGCAAGGCTCTGTATTAATGGCCTTCTATTTCAAACTTTCAATCCTATCTACCGGAAATGAAATAAAACTCTCATGTATGGGCCGGTGTTTCAAAGTCAATTTTTGAGCTTCGTGACCGCATGCAAGTGAGGGCGAAAGTGCTCAACGGTGACAGTAGAATATACAACTCTTTTAACTCACAGGAGCTCCGTCGTTGTGTCATAATGTTCTATCGGTGCTACTTAGGATTTTGTTCTAATGAAATCAGGCGTCTTGTCCCCGAAGCACAAACATTCTTGCGCAACACACGACAATCCGTTAGATCACACCCGAACAACACATCATAGATAAAATTATATCTTTAGATAAAATTATATCTTTTATATCTTTCGAATAGTAAATGGACCCATTATCAATAAGTCGATTATATAAACACACAAATTGTCGCATATGGGCCCACAAAATTAATTTCACACTTCTCGAAAAACCATCACGTCCAAAGAAAGTGCCGTTTATGCTCAGGCGGCATCATTAGCCAGTATTTTTACGAAAATGAGTAAGGAAACCCCGTAACCGTAAATTATTTGCGATACCAAACCATGAACAGATTTTTTTGGCAACAATTTTCTGATGTTGATGTTGACAGCAGTGATCTCTTTCCCCCTCGATCTTGAGATTTTCCAAAGATGGTTTATATTATCTGAGGCTATTAGAAATACTGGGTTTATGCGAAAAATAACTGACGCTCCATTAATGGCTGCCATATTAATATGGCAATATCAAGGAAGAGTTCCGGACAAAAATTCCCAAAGAACTTCCTCGTGTGACAAGCTATTTGCAGTTGTGGCAAAAAAAGGCAAACATTTGTGACATCATGCACGATAAACACAGAAATTTATACAACGGAGTGCCTACAAAATAGGCTTTTAACGTTTTTGAGATAGCACGGAGTGCCTACATATTTTGCTTATTACATATTAAGCATCATGATGCTTGATCGGGCCAAAATATGTAGGCACTCATTGCTATCTCAAAAACGATAGAAGCCGTTTTTGTAGACGCTGTAATGCACAAGGAGGTTGACATCGTGTTAGTGCACCTGCTAGAACGTGGAGAAGGTCAATTAATGCGGATCTGCAAACAGCAAGCTATTCTTGGAATGACGTATACCTAATCTCGCAACAGAGTCCGATATAAAAGGACTGTTGAGACCCTATACTCCACTGGGAATCAAGGATTACAGAACTCGATTTCTTTTGCATGGCCACCACGGGCACGCTTGCAGAAGTGCAGACGCTGAACCCAATTTTTGATAGTTTTCAAGAATAAGTTGGCCGATACTGCTGCAATTTCATGTTCGATATTCGTACGAAGTTCATCAATCGTCGCTGGCTTGTTGGCATAGACCAAAAGCTTGACTAGAGATGGGTTTAGACCTGGGTATTTACCTAACGCTGGGTATTTACCTATTTATACCCACTTTCATACCCGGGTATTTATCTAATTTCGGGTAAATACTCATTTGAATAACAGATACTCATTGTTACGTAGAGCAACAGAATTTTGAACATTTTCGAATTTATCTGAGGTACCTCCTGCATTGGAATTCATTTTCACAATGTCACAGGCGCTAAACATAAATGCAATGACAGATTTTGTCAATTATAAGGCCTGACATTTTTGGGTCAAAACTTTTGTTTGGATGAAATTTCTGGAGTAAATTAGTAGAAGGTAACTTATGGAAGTACGCAATAACAGCTCTCTGTACTTCAGCTCCTTCTGAACGTCCCCTTAGTACCCACAGCTTCACCTTTTACATTTTTTTTATTCTGATTTATACCCACATTTTGGGTAAATACCCAAGTGCTTGGGTAAATATCTGGGTATTTATCTTTAAATAGCCAATTTACCATTTGGGTATTTACCCTTGTCCCATCACTAGGCTTGACTTAGCCTACAGGCAAATCAACTTTAACATTTCGTGTGATAACACGTTCTTTAAACTTGGTTTTCAATAAATAGATTGTGACATTCGCTGTGTGGCTTCTGGCGTCTTTCTTTTGTAATCATATATCTACCAAGTCCATATCATCCAATTGGGGCCAAAAATATTAATTTATCATTGAACGGTAGCGATTCCCACTCACAGTAACGTGCCGGTCTTGACCATCATGGAAGAAGTACGGCCCAATGACGCCATCGGCCCATAAAGCGCACCAAACCGTAATTTTTTCGGGATGCAATGATGACTCACGGAGTCCGTGTGGATTGCTGCCTGACCAACAACGCATATTATATTTGCTGACGAAGCCATTCAGTCGGAAATGATCCTCATCGCTGAAGATGATTTTGCTCTTAACAATGAGGCCACTGACTCCGAATTTCGGTAGTAAATTTTAATAATTTCGACTCGTTGTTGGCTCGTATATCTTTCCATCAATAAATGGCAAATTTTACTAAAGAGAAATGTTCAAAGAGCAGCAAGAAATATGGCGTCTTTGGCTGTCCCTGTACTTTTGTAGCGTCCCTGTTGAAAGGATTTGAATATAACTAAAACAGTTTTCCTTAGAATCATAAAAACTAAAAATCCATGTAATAGTTTTAGAGTTATTGCAATTCAATGCTGGGTTTGATAACCCTTTTACTATACAAATACAAATGCATCTTAATCTCTTCTCCCTCTTATTTTATTATTTCCGCAAATCAAAGCTTTTTAAATAACAACAAAGTGTCGTCTTTTTTATAAGCTCACGTGTTAAAAATTTTTATAGCCCGATCTTGGCTAAAATCCTCTTTAACTGCTAAACCTAAACTTTACAAATAGAATTTGTGAGACTTTGGGTACGCGATCTTAGAATTATGCATGAGTATTGGTGATAAGAAAAAAAAAGATCGTTTTCTTGAAACACATCAATGAATTTTTATGCAAAGTTATGCTTAGAAATTGAGAGTGAGAGTCTTAAGAGTGAGAAATACAAAAGCAAACACATTAAAATAAAAACATGGTCCGATCCCAACAGTGGAACAAAACCGTTTTAATGTTTTCTAAACAAAATTTAGAGAGCTCAAGTTTACTAGCACAATCTGTATCTGTGTGTAGGGAGCAATGTATCTGCATTTAAATATGTATGTGTATGTGTAGGTTTGTTGGTTTTTGAATTTTGTCTACTAAAAAAAGAGTATCTTTTTTTTAATTTGAGTAGTGAATTATAAAACAAATCTGGCTGTCATTTGATTTAGCGTATGTAAGCCGGTTGAGATACAATATTTTTGGCTCAGTTCATTTTTTTATTTTCATAGTTTATTTTTTGCTTTTAAAGCAGTGCTGGATATTTGATTATGGGGAGTTTTTGTATTACTAGAACAACTTAAGTAAGCTAAAATTCCTCAACTAATATTGTTTGCCACAAATTCCATCCAAAAACGAAAATCTTCAGATAACCATGTAGATTAGCCCTAATAGTCCTATCACTCAAATATGGGATCAAACTGTGTTGGGTTCCAGGTCATTGTGATATCAAAGGCAACGAAGTTGATGACGAAGCCGCAAGACATGGCTTGAGCCAAGATTTAATAAAAAAAAAATAGGGATATAGCTCCACCTATCTGTTACTTTAATATGAATATCCAGTTTTGGATCAGCAAGGAAATAACAGGGCTTCGGGCGATATGATAGCCTGTAGAACATCTAGGGCATTATGGCCTAAACCAGATATAAAGAGTGTTCTAAAAAAAAATGCATTTACTATTTTAGACAAAACTTATCCATAGTGCAAGAAATAATTTATTTTTTGATCCCCTTCTTCACAGCATTCTGCATATAGTAGCCGACGGCTACAGCAAGAATGTGGGAAGTGAAGGTAGATGAAAACTGAAAAATGTTTGTTTTTGTTCAGTCGATAATCTACGCTTTTACTTTTGGTTTACGAACATAATTCTTAATAGTTATGTTTGTAAATTTAGTAATAATGCGAGGTTTTCGATCTGTCTAAATTGGGGATAATCCTCCTGAAGAGATGGCTTAACCAACCATAGAAACGCGTCGAGGAATTTGGTTTCTCCGCAAACATTTTTTGGCTTTTTATCAATAAATTGATCTGTTACATTAATAAATAAATGTAACAGGTTTGGGATCAAATGCAAATACACTTCTTTTTCAAGTTAGTTTCTATAGATATATCAGATACTATTATTTTAGAAATTATTAATTTTTAATAGTTATTTCAATCAAAATGGACTGCGAAAAAAAAGTTCGTGAAAATATAATTAAAACTTTTCAAAAAAATTCGTCATGGACTTTTAAAAAAATAGCTAATAATTTGAAAGTTGACCCTCGAACGGTTTCTAATGCCATCAGACGGTATAAGGAAAACCTGAGCATTGAAAGAAAACCTGGATCAGGGAGGAAAAAAGGTTCTACAGATATTGGTAAGGCAAAAGAAGTCGAGCGACTCTTTCGAAGAGCGCCTAACACTTCTTTAAGAAAAGCAGCTCGTACGGTGAAATGTTCTACGAATTTTGCACATAGAGTCAAAGCTTATGCTGGACCGAAGACATACAAAGTCCAAAAGGTTCCAGATCGCAATGCTATAAAGAACTTAGACGCAAAAAAACGAGCGAAAAAATTGAAGTCTGGTTTTATAAAAAAATACACCTGTTGTGTGATGGATGATGAAACATACGTACTGGCAGACTTTTCTCAACTTCCTGGTCAAGATTTTTATGTTGCTGATAAACGGGGCAATGTTCGGCAAGAGTTTCGCACAAAAAACCAAACAAAATTCCCTAAGAAGTTTCTCGTGTGGCAAACTATTTGCAGTTGTGGCAAAAGAAGTAAAGTATTTGTGGCATCTGGCACAATAAACACAGAAATTTATATAAAGGAGTGCCTACAAAAACGGTTGTTACTCTTTTTAAGAGAGCACAGAGTGACTAAATTTTTTTGGCCCGATTTGGCATCATGCCATTATGGAAAAAAGGCACTTGAGTGGTACTCAAAGAATAATGTCATTTTTGTACCACGAGAGGCAAATCCACCTAACTGTCCAGAACTTGGGCCTGTGGAAAGGTATTGGGCTCTGGTAAAAAAGGAATTGAAGAACACAGGAAAGATTTCCAAGAACATGTCCGATTTTAAGCGCTGGTGGAATACATGCTCCAAAAAGGTATCAGAAGCAACTGTAAAATCCTTAATGGGAGGGTTTCCGAAAAAAGTCGATAATTTTGCAAAACCCGAGTACTAAGTAAACATTTTAATGCTAAATGATTTTGTATAATATGTCATTATATTTGCGTATTTTGTAGAGTTTTTATATTAAAAGGTTTGATTTTTATTTAAGAAAATCCAACTACAAATTTTATTTAGAGCACTCTTTAGGAGAAACAAAAACTTTGCTAGATCTTAGTGGGATACATTTAAGAATGTGTTTGGACATACTAACATTCCACTGTGCCTTAAACTCTGGACTAAAAAGTTGGAACGGAAGCATTGCGGACTTTTTCAGACTGTGTTAAGATAAGGACTCGTCCTAATCGGTGGAACACATTATCTGGCAGTGTCTAATGCTCCAAAATCAGAGGTTTAAACATCTAGGTAATAGATTCCATGAAGAACAAGGAAATACATATACAGACAAAGCCGCGTATAACGAATCTCGATTTAACGAAAATTAGATATAACGAAAGTTATTATTTTTTTTTTTAACTTGAATACCTTATATAGCGAATATTAAGCAAATTTTATACTCGATATAACAAAAAGTTAAAGAAAATAAGCATAAAATTGTTATTATCGTTAGATTTATGAACAGTTTTCGATTTTCACTTACTGAAGTTGCTTTTGATTGATTCAATCGAAAATTTGTGAAAATATGCTAAAACTTGTGGCCAAAATCTAAATTCCGGGAAGCCATTTCTATGAAACGTACTTGAAATAATGAACCGATTTCTATATAATAGCCCCACTATAAAAAGACGTCTATACTATCATAAAATTATCTTAAAAATTGTGAATTCGATAACAGTTCGAAGAGTTATCGGCCGTATTTCGATGTTACCAAAAATGGGCCTTATCTGAAAATAAAATTTTGAATATTAAAATTACTTAATATTAATTTGTCATTCAGCCCGACAAAAGCTTATAGATTCTCCTTACTCAAAAAGCGATAATTCTGCCTATTTACCAGAATGGGCCTTATCAGAAAATACAAATTTGAATAAAAAAATTTGAAGAAGTAAAAACTTTTAAGATTGAACTTCCTATAAAAAAGTTAAGACAAGATCGCTTCGTAATATCTTTCATAAAGTGGAAAGACACGACCCCAATTGCTGATAAAGCTGACGAATCGATTGATTAGGATCATCTTCAACACTTTCCTGTACAGCCGCTACAGCTTCTTTAATGCGCACTCTTCGGCATCTCACAGGAAACACATTATCAGTAATAGTAAATGTGGTTCGAAAACGTAATTGATCCTCTAATTGGTCGCTCTAAAGGGCGATTATGTACACCATAAAATGGAAAAAGTGCACTATAAGTTTGACAAATAGAAGGCTGACTGTTTTGGCACAGCGACTTGTTTGACGGTTTTGCCTCAGCAGCTTCGGTTGAGTTTTGGCGCAGCGGGTTCGGATGACTGTTTTGGCACAGCGGTTTCGGCTTAGTGTTTTGGCACAGTGACTTCGGCTGCCTTTTTTGGCACAGCCACTTCGGCTGACTTTTTTAGTATAGCCACTTCGGTTGACTGATTTGATACAGCAGCTTCGGTTGACTGTATTAGCACAGCGGCTCCGGCTGGCTGTTTTGGAACATTGACTTCGGATGACAGTTTTGGCACAGCGGCTTTGGTAGTTTAGCTTAAGTCAAAATTGTAATATTGTAATAATGGAAAAGTAATATGTATCTATTTAAGTAATATATATATATATATAATTCCCCGACAACATTCCAATTGGAACAAGGGGTACTTCTCTCAGACAATGAGCTGCATCCGACTCTATTTTTAGACTCATTGAAAGGGACCTACGTTTTAACGCCGGCTCCGAACGGCAAATGCATTAGTTAGAGAAGTTTTTCATAGCCTAATACTCAATAACCAGTGGCTAGCTGAGTTATGAGGTGAACCGCCGCTTTTTGAAAATTAATTTTTTTCAAGAGGGTCTGACAGGGATTGAACTTGGGACCTCTGGTATGCTAGGCGGATGACTAACCTGCTATATCACGGCGGTTCACGCCGTAAGTAATAACTTGTCTTCATCGATTGGTGCTTGGAAACACGAGCAGTCTTCCCGATTACTATTTTGGAAATCCGAGCAGTATAATCAATACTCCGTCATCCGATATATATTTATAGACACCGAACGTTGTTAACGCCGTTTTAACGCCGGCTCCGAACGGCAAATGCATTAGTTAGAGAAGTTTTTCATAGCCTAATACTCAATAACCAGTGGCTAGCTGAGTTATGAGGTGAACCGCCGCTTTTTGAAAATTAATTTTTTTCAAGAGGGTCTGACAGGGATTGAACTTGGGACCTCTGGTATGCTAGGCGGATGACTAACCTGCTATATCACGGCGGTTCACGCCGTAAGTAATAACTTGTCTTCATCGATTGGTGCTTGGAAACACGAGCAGTCTTCCCGATTACTATTTTGGAAATCCGAGCAGTATAATCAATACTCCGTCATCCGATATATATTTATAGACACCGAACGTTGTTACCAACCGGACCATGACTATCACAACAATACCAGGAGTATCGGGTTCTCCATTTTGCGGTTTCAAAAGTGAACGTAAATAAAACTTATATAAAATATTTTTTTTTCATGATATTTCTTTTTCATTATAAAGTTTGACATTATGTGTGAAACACTACATCATTTAAATGACTACCACGCAAAATGTTGAAGGCATTGATCCTTTTGAGGTAATTTTCGACCACTTTTTGACACATATTGGGGGCATCTCAGCCATAACTTGACGAATGTTGGTTTTTAAGAGCTCAAGTTAAAGGTTTATCTGCATAAATACGTTCTATCACGCAGGCCCACAAAAAGTCTAATGGTGTCAAATCGCATGATCTTGGGGCCAGTTGATATCGCCACGACGGGAAATTACGCGGCCAGGAAATGGCTCTTGCAATTAAGCCATATTCGCTCTAGTTGTATGGCATGTGGCACCATCTTGTTGAGACCACATAATCTCCAAGTCGTATTCTTCAATAGCAGGCAAAAAAAGTCGGTTATTAAATGACCATAATGCTTTGAGTTCATGGAATCGACACATTCGGATCATCTTCAACACTTTCACTTACAGCATGAGCGAAACGTTAATGCACAGGCCTTACAATATTTGTAACCGCTCCAGTCTCATCAAATTTTTTTACAATTTTGCCAATTGCTTGCGTAGTTGGACGATAATGTAAACCATAATCTCCTCTTAAAGCACGATATGCCGCTGTTTTAGAATCACCATTTTCACAGTATGTTTTGATCATTTTTATGGGTTGCGTAATACTTAAGCGATCCATTTTCGTCAATCTCAGACTTTCCATTGAAAAGAAAAATGTTGGTTTAACAACTTAGTTTGACAGATGTCGAATTACAGTCCTATACTTTTGAAACCACGAAAAGGATAACCTTTCAATAAAACATTTTTATTTCAACCCCCGGAAAGCGTAAATGACTTATGTTCTTATTACTTCAAGTTCGTGGATCCGTAAGTAATCTCTGGCCGAGACTAAACTACCTCAGACCGACGACAAAACTACGTTACAAGTCGATTAATAATGAAATTTTAAAGCAAACTAAAAGAAGCAACTATCAGCTGTTTAATGGGTAGTTCAATAAAGTAGCGATGTCTACTTAGACTTAAGCCACTTTAAAAAAAAAAACATATGTGTGTATTATTACAACAACAATTGACTTTTGTATCCATATGGACACATAAAGACTTTAATAATAATTTAATAACAATTTCCACGACAACATTCTAATTGGAACTAGTGGTACTTTTCTCAGACAATGAGCTGCATCCGATTCTATTTTTGGACTCATTGAAAGGGTCCTACGTCTTAACGCCGACTCAGAACGGCAAATGCATAAGTTAGAGAAGTTTTACATAACCTAATACTTAATAACCAGTGGCTAGCTGAGTTATGAGGTAAACCGCATTTTTTTGAAAATTTATTTTTTTCGAGTGGATCTGGCCAGGGATCGAACTTGGGACCTCTGGTATGCTAGGCGGATGACTTACCTGCTATACCAAAGCGGTTCATAATAAAGACTTTAATAGTTAAAAACAATAAAAATTCAATATCAAAATCAATTTTTTGACTTGAAGATTGATTTCGAAATGTATCCATATGGATACAATAGAGCAAAAGAGTATCTATATGGATACAAAATAGCAAAAAATTGGATATTCTTTGCATAAAAATCTTTCAAATTTCACTTAAACTCTTGAATTCGTTTCTACAATACAAAAGGCTCTAGTACCTTCGAAGAATAAAAACGCCCTCCCCCTGATGTTAAAAGAGAAAGTCCGAAACTTCGATGGAAATACCATGTTAAGGAAACTCTTTTAAAGCTTGGCCTACGAAATTGAAGATCGAAGCGCATGGATTTCTAAAATATACTCGACCTTTGACCTTAACAGGCGGTAAATATAGGCCATTTCAATTAGTAAGTAACTACCCTTAAACTTCTAACCCTGACTGTATCTTTTATTTTTTAAGAGTAGAGTGTTTGTTGCTGAGCACCATGAAATTTTACTAAAACGCCAACAACAAAAAAGCAACAGCAGTAAAAAAAAACATACAAATAAATAAAAGCCGCCAAGTAAAAATAAAATAACAAAAATAAAAATAAAGTCAAAAAGACAGACATCAGACCAGACCAGACCTATAGCATAGAGTAGTATTGGACGCGTGTGTACGAGGCAACGAACGACAGCGCGCTAAAAAAAATACTAAAAAAATTTAATAATTTTTGTATTAAAATAATAAATTAAATAAAATCTTAAATAAAAAGAATAGAATTTATTCAAGATTTTAAGTTTCGTTATTTTGGAATACAAAATAAAATTTTTGTTTATGAAAAAAAAAAAAAAAATTGAAAAATTTGTAAGAAGAAAATTGAATTAAGAAAATTTTAAAAAGTGTTTAAGAATTAAAAAAAAGTGTTGAAGAAAATTTTTATAAAAATCAAAATAAAATACTTCCCAAAAAAAGGTTAAAATTTTGTTTAAAAAAAAAATTATTCGAAAAATATCTCGTGCTTTTGAGTTTGAAAAATCGAATGACTTGTGTTTCTTAAATATTTATTTTAACTTTTTTTTGTTTAATTTTTGGCAAATTGTTCTCGTGTCTGTCTAAATACGTCAAATATGTTTAAAATTTTTTGCTTCCCCTATTGGTTCTACGCAAATTAAATACGAGTATTTGTTTAACCTCCTTAAAAAAAAACAAAATCAAACCAAATGTTTATAAAAATTGTTCCAAAAAAAATTTATAAAAAATTATAATTAATTGAAATAATCTTAAAATGTTTAAAAATGTCTAAAAATTTTTTTAAAAATTTGACATAAAGATTTAAAAAAAATTTCAAAACTTAAGACCTTGAAGTATAAGTGAAATGATGTTAAAGAAAACAAAGTGATTTTTTTTTATAGAATTTCTTTAATACAGTCCGACTGACTTAAATGTAACCACCCAAATCCCCTTAGTAAAAAGTGTGTATTAAAAATAACCCCAATAGAAAATTGGTCCATTTTTGTAGGAGTTATTATGAAGATACCAATCCCTATTTTAAGCAAAAAAAAAACTACCCCTCTTGTTCATAAAAGAATTATAAAATTATCAAAGTCTTATAGTAGGAATTTTATATGGAAAATTTGAATTATAAGCCTGTCGTAGAAAAATTTTATGAATTAGGGGGTAAGAATGCAAATTTATAGTGAATTTTTACTTTAATATTTTAGGGGGTAAGAATGCAAATTAATAGTGAATTTTTACTTTAATACTTAAACCATTTACTCCAGCCGATTTCTTAAGATGTGACCCGGTCTATGAAAAGGGAAAGGGTGGCTTATGACTCAAAAACAAAATTTCGAAATATTAGCTAAAAATTTCGAAAAATTAGCTAAAAATTTCCAAAAATTTGCGAAAAATTTCAAAAAAAATTTACTAATTTTTCGAAATTTTGTTTTTGAGTCATAAGCCACCTTTTCATAGACCGCTTGTTCATAAACGAATTATAAAATTATCAAAGTCTTATAGTAGGAATTTTGTATTTAAAATTTGAATAATAAGCCTGTCGTACAAAAATTTTATGAATTAGGGGGTAAGAATGCAAATTAATAGTGAATTTTTACTTTAATACTTAAACCATTTACTCCAGCCGATTTCTTAATATGTGACCCGGTCTATGAAAAGGGAAAAGGTGGCTTATGACTCAAAAACAAAATTTCGAAAAATTAGCTAAAAATTTCAAAAAATTTGCGAAAAATTTCCAAAAATTAGCTAAAAATTTCGAAAAATTTACTAATTTTTTTGAGTCATAAGCCACCTTTTCATAGACCGGGTCACATATAGTCATTTTCAAACTCTTTTTGAATGGTCATATTTAAATGAATCGGACTGTAGAAATAAAAACTAAAAAAAAACTCAAGGAAAACTCATTTTCCTCTTTAAAAAAATATTTTTTAATAAATAAAAGTTGTCTTTTAACAACTCAACTTTTTTTTATCTTAATACCCTCCAAAATTATAAAAAAAAACCAACCGATTTCAAAATTTTTTTCCCTCTCGTACCTAAAGTCAACAAAAGTTTTTATGATAAAAAAAATTAGTGCAAAAAAAAAATTGTTGCTGAAAATTTTTTTAACAATTTCGCGGTTAATGTCAATGTCTCTGACAAAAATCATTGTTTGTCTGCTAAAAAAAGTTTCAAAGTTTATTTAACAAAAAAAAAAAGATATAAATAAATAAATTTTAGTGCTTAGTTCAAAATCGTGTTGTATCCAAAAGATGATAAAAATTTTCAAAGAAAATTGTGTAACTTAAAGCTACAAGTTCAGAGAAATTGGAAAAGAAAAAGTTCTAAAAAAATCAAAACTGCTTATAAAGCAGTTTTTGTCCCATGGTAAAAAATCTAAGTTTTTAGTGAAAAAGAAATATTGTTAGATTCTTGGTATACCCTTCACCATTAGCTAATAAGACCCTGATTTAATGTTTGTGAATTAGTTTGCAACTTTTTATACCCTTTACCACCATAGATGGAAAGGGTATTATAAATTTGTGCTGATGTATGCAACGCATAGAAATATTTGTCGTAGCCACCCACCTTTTGGTATACTAATAGGCTTAGCATCATTTTCCGAGTCGATTTAGTGATGTCAGTCCGTCCGTCCTTCCGTCTGGCCGGCTGGACCCCCATGTAAACAATGTAATCAAAGTACAAGTCGCAATTCTAAAGATAATTTGATAAAATTTGGCACAGATAATTTTTTTAATAGCAGGACCATTGAAATTCGTCAAAATCGGTTTAATATTTCTGGTACCTCCCATGGGTCCCACTTCCCGGAATTGCTATTTTGGCCACAAATATCAATATTTTTTCATGAAATTTACGAAATTTGGTACAGTAATTTTGGTTTACATAAGCAGTATTTGTTGCTTATGTAAACCAAAATCACTGTACCAAATTTCGTTGAAATCGGTCCACATTTGATCATAACTCCCATACAAACTCTTCTGTCAAAACGCACTAAATGAGACAAAAATCACTAAAACGCTCGTAAATCTAAAGATAATAAGAATTTTGAGTTTATTTTTTGCATACTTTATCTTTGTAAAAACCTAAATCAACTTGCAAAGTTTCAAGATAATCGGTCCATATTTGACCCTAGCTCTCATATAAGTCCAAATGACGGAAACAGCTTAAATACATAAGTTTTGAGAAAATATTTGTATGATGGCAAAATTTAGCAAATATTTGAATGAACACCTTTGACCTTAGTGGTGAAGGGTATCGTATGGTCGGGCTTGACCGACTATAGCACTTTCTTACTTGTTTACTATTAAGCTAAAACCTCATAAAAATTATAACAATCTATAGCCCCTGGAGCTCCAGCAATTTTTAGTCTTGAAATTTGACTTTAAATTTCTCAAAAACTATACAAGGTACATAAATAATTTTTTGTCGTTGTAAAGTTTATTTTATTGTTTATGTAAAACAATTAAAAAAATTTTAAAAAACAAAACCCAATTGACCTTTTTTTGCAATTAAAATTTTGGTATATAGGAATTTGGCGTTTTTTCTAAAATTCGATTTTCTGGATTCGTTTGAGAATTCGCCCTACTTTTTATTTTGGAAATCTAAAGATTATATATGGGACTATATTATTGCATTTCAGAAAGTTGCAAAATCGTCAGAAATTTTTTGTTATATGTTCGAAAACACAAAAATTTTCCTAAAAATTAGACAAATTTCGTTCAATGCTAAACGTAAAGGGAATATTGCACTGACTTAAATTTTGGATTAGAATCTTCTTAGAATCCCATTCTCTACGAATATATAATAAAACATTAACCTTCGATAAAAAACTTCTTTGTAAAAAGTAACAAATTGATACCATCTTTTGAGAAAAAATATGCCCTTTTTTGATCAGCGAAAAATATTTGATTTTGGAAATTTCTCAACATTAAACGCTTCAATATATTTAAAAACGGTTTTCACTATTTTATTTCGTTAAATGTTGGCTGTATGTCAGTATTTTTTTTTTTTAAATACGGGCTTAATATCGAATACCCAATTGACTTTTTTTTGCAACTAAAATTTTGGTATATAGAAATTTGACATTCTTTTTAAAATTCGATTTTCTGAATTCGTTTGAGAATTCGCCCTACTTTTTATTTTGGAAATCTAAAGATTATATATGGGACTATATTATTGCATTTTAGAAAGTTGCAAAATCGTCTGAAATTTTTTGTTATATGTTCGAAAACACAAAAATTTTCGTAAAAATTAGACAAATTTCGTTCAATGCTAAACGTAAAGGGAATATTGCAGTGACTTAAATTTTGGATTAGAATCTTCTGAGAATCCCATTCTCTACGAATATATAATAAAACATTAACCTTCGATAAAAAACTTCTTTGTAAAAAGTAACAAATTGATACCATCTTTTGAGAAAAAATATGCCCTTTTTTGATCAGCGAAAAATATTTGACTTTGGAAATTTCTCAATATTAAACGAATCAATATTTAAATTTAAAAACGGTTTTCACTAGTTTACTTCATAAACTGTTGGCTGTATGTCTGTATTTTTTTTTTTTCAAAAAATACGGGCTTTATATCGAATACCCAATTGACCTTTTTTCGCAATTAAAATTTTAGTATATAGAAATTTGCCATTTTTTTATAAAATTCGATTTTCTGGATTCGTTTGAGAATTCGCCCTACTTTTTATTTTTGAAATCTAAGGAGTATATATGGGACCATATGAATGCATTTCAGAAAGTTGCAAAATCGTCTGAAATTTTTTGTTATATGTTCTAAAAAATTAGACAAATTTCGTTCAATGCTGTAACTTGACTTTTGGCCTAACTTGACTTTTGGATTTAAATCATCTTAGAACACTATTCTCTACGAATATATAATAAAACATTAACCTTCGATAAAAAAACTTCTTTGTAAAAAGTAAAAAATTGATACCATCTTTTGAGAAAAAAAATGGCCTTTTTTGATCAGCGAAAAATATTTGATTTTGGAAATTTCTCAATATTCAACGCTTCAAGATATTTAAAAATGGGTTTCACTATTCGATTTACTTAACTGTTGGCTATATGCCAGTATTTTTAAAAATTATGGACTTAATATCGAATGCACAATGGGTCAAAAACTAAAAAAAGTTGAAGAGAAAAATCATTTTTTTTTTATTTTTGAAATAAAATAACTTAAAACTCATAGCAGTTACTATAGTTAAGTTATCATGTTTTTCTTCGTTTTTTCAAGCTCATTCCAAAATGTAAAAATATTTATATTGGACAATAATTGAAAGAACTATACGTTCCAACAGCTGAGGTGCTCTACTTTAAAGCCCAATGATTCACCCTGTGTAATCAGCATTGAACGAAATTTGTAAAATTTTTAAGAAAATTTTCGTGCTTTCGCGCATATAACAAAAAAGTCAAGCCGATTTTGCGATTTTCAAAAGCGAATGCAGAAAATCGGATTTTTATAAAAAATGACAAATTTCTATACATCATAATTTTAATTGCAAAAAAAAGGTTAATTGGGTTTATTTTTTGGAAATTTTTCAAATTGTTTTACATAAACAATAAAATAGATTTTATAACTGCAAAAAAAATATTTTTTATTTTTTTATTTTTTGGAAATTTAAAGTCAAATTTCAAGTCAAATTTTTATAAAAAATACCTTTGCTCGCACAATGGGTTGAGAAAATTTAAGAACTTTTATCATGACTATTGAGAAGAAGGTTAACAAGTTTTTTTATATCTTAAAAATAATGTTGTCACTTTTTTAGCTAAAAAGCGACAAAAGACTTTTTGTTGAAAATTTTACTTAAATATATAAAATTTGTATAATCATCTAAAAATTTTCCATCAGATCTTCTTTTGTGTGTTTTAAATAAAAAAATTTCGGAGAAATCGGGAAAAATTGGAACCGTTATTAGCAAAATTCTAGCCCTAAGTAGTCAAAAAGTTGAAAATTTTTGTTTTCTAAGTTGAATATTTCATAAGCTATAGAAGATAAACTTATAACCTTTAAGGTTATATAGCTCCCCTCGTGATATAGCTACGAATAGGTTTGTAGATATAAAAATCTTTTATATCGGATAAGTCGGGAAAAAATTGGAACCGATATTAGCAAAATTCTAGCCCTAAGTAGTCAAAAAGTTGAAAATGTTTGTTTTCGAAGTCGAATATCTCATAAGCTATAGAAGATAAACCTATAACCTTTAAGGTTATATAGCTCCCCTCTTGATATAGCTACGAATAGGCTTGTAGATATAAAAATCTTTTATATCGAATAAGTCAGGAAAAAATTGTAACCGATTTTAGTAAAATTCTAGCCCTAAGTAGTCAAAAAGTTGAAAATGTTTGTTTTCTAAGTCGAATATCTCATAAGCTATAGAAGAGAAACTTATAACCTTTAAGGTTATATAGCTCCCCTCGTGATATAGCTACTACTAGGTGTGTAGATATAAAAATCTTTTATATCGGATAAGTCGGGAAAAAATTGGAACCGATTTTAGCAAAATTCTAGCCCTAAGTAGTCAAAAAGTTACAAATGTTTGTTTTCTAAGTCGAATATCTCATAAGCTATAGAAGATAAACCTATTCGTAGATATTAAAATCGTTTGTAACGGATCAAAAATGTGACTTTTGGACCGTTTTTAACTATCGAAAAAACTGTGGTGCCCTAATTGATAATTCTACAGACTCCAAATTCTTAAAACTTAAGCTTAAAGACTCCTCTTTAATAGCCTGTGAAATGATAATTGAGCTTACAATTTTAAAGTTCTTAAATTACGTCCCTATTTTTGAAAAAAAAAATGTTGATAAAAAATATATTAACATTTTCTCTAAAGATAAAATCAATAAATACAAAATCATATAAAACAAGTATAAAAGTGCATGAGTTTGTATGGAAGTTATGGTCAAATGTTTCGACCGACGAAATTTGGTACAGCGATTTATGTTAACATATGCAGTACCTGTTGTCAATTTCACGAAAAACTATTGATATTTGTGGCCAAAATATCAATTCCGCGTAATGGGACTTATGAGAGGTACCATGTATAATGGACCGATTGACGAATATCAATAGCCATGATCCCACTATCAAAAAAAAATATCTGTGGCAATAATCATCAAATTATCTTTAGAAATGCGACCTGTACTTTGAATACCTGGTTTACATGGGGGTCCAGCCAGCCAGCCAGACAGACGGACTGAAGGACGGACGGACTGACATCGTTAAATCGACTCATTCTGAGTCTATTGGTATAATTAATTACGTAACCCCTTAATATCTAAATTTACATATAGTTCTCATTAAAGAGCTTTTGACATGTCAAAACTTGAAATCTTTTTAATTCATATCCCACCTATTTTTATAATATTTAGATTACTTTACTCACAAACTTCTCATTTAGTTCATTTAAAATTGATATGTTTTTTAATAATTTGTGACTGCAAAAGATTTGAAAAATGTCATCACTATCAATCAATCTTTTGTGTTTGAATAAATCAAATGCTGATTGAAAACTAATTGACACTAACGATAACAAATCGATCATGCAATGATCAGCATACACTGAGACAAAGGGTATACTTAGGACAGCAAACTTATGTCCAAAGGGACACAAGTTAAGAGATATGTTTCCCTAAAAACACTTGAAAGGAATTGTTACAGATTTTGGAGTTCTTAAATTCTTGTAAAATGTATTTCTTATTATAAAATGAAAAACGTGATCTTGTGGATGTGATCCACATGTCTAAGTTATTCATAGAGAGACGTATTTTGCATTTTTTTAATCTTTATAACCCGTTTTTATCGTTATCTCATCTCCAAATCAGTTGTTGTTAGGTGAGGAACTTAATACAATTCTCGAATTATCTTGTTAGGTAAGGTCCGACTATAAAACAATTTTATGGTCAAAATGTGGTGAATCTTTTTAATATTTTAACTTCGTTCCCAAAGTTCTAGACGTGATACATAAATAATAGAGAATGGCGATAATTTGAAATACTTAGATTCAAAAGTATGCTTTAGAAATTTAAATAAGTTTATTATAAAAATAACTTCCGTTTGGTGAATTAAAACGTAATGGACTCAATATATTTGAAAGATGTCCCAGAGTTCGAACTAGAACTGAACTAGAACTGAACTAGAACTGAACTAGAACTGAACTAGAACTGAACTAGAACTGAACTAGAACTGAACTAGATTTGAACTAGAACTGAACTAGAACTGAACTAGAACTGAACTAGAACTGAACTAGAACTGAACTAGAACTGAACTAGAACTGAACTAGAACTGAACTAGAACTGAACTAGAACTGAACTAGAACTGAACTAGAACTGAACTAGAACTGAACTAGAACTGAACTAGAACTGAACTAGAACTGAACTAGAACTGAACTAGAACTGAACTAGAACTGAACTAGAACTAGAACTGAACTAGAACTGAACTAGAACTGAACTAGAACTGAACTAGAACTGAACTAGAACTGAACTAGAACTGAACTAGAACTGAACTAGAACTGAACTAGAACTGAACTAGAACTGAACTAGAACTGAACTAGAACTGAACTAGAACTGAACTAGAACTGAACTAGAACTGAACTAGAACTGAACTAGAACTGAACTAGAACTGAACTAGAACTGAACTAGAACTGAACTAGAACTGAACTAGAACTGAACTAGAACTGAACTAGAACTGAACTAGAACTGAACTAGAACTGAACTAGAACTGAACTAGAACTGAACTAGAACTGAACTAGAACTGAACTAGAACTGAACTAGAACTGAACTAGAACTGAACTAGAACTGAACTAGAACTGAACTAGAACTGAACTAGAACTGAACTAGAACTGAACTAGAACTGAACTAGAACTGAACTAGAACTGAACTAGAACTGAACTAGAACTGAACTAGAACTGAACTAGAACTGAACTAGAACTGAACTAGAACTGAACTAGAACTGAACTAGAACTGAACTAGAACTGAACTAGAACTGAACTAGAACTGAACTAGAACTGAACTAGAACTGAACTAGAACTGAACTAGAACTGAACTAGAACTGAACTAGAACTGAACTAGAACTGAACTAGAACTGAACTAGAACTGAACTAGAACTGAACTAGAACTGAACTAGAACTGAACTAAAACTGAACTAGAACTGAACTAGAACTGAACTAGAACTGAACTAGAACTGAACTAGAACTGAACTAGAACTGAACTAGAACTGAACTAGAACTGAACTAGAACTGAACTAGAACTGAACTAGAACTGAACTAGAACTGAACTAGAACTGAACTAGAACTGAACTAGAACTGAACTAGAACTGAACTAGAACTGAACTAGAACTGAACTAGAACTGAACTAGAACTGAACTAGAACTGAACTAGAACTGAACTAGAACTGAACTAGAACTGAACTAGAACTGAACTAGAACTGAACTAGAACTGAACTAGAACTGAACTAGAACTGAACTAGAACTGAACTAGAACTGAACTAGAACTGAACTAGAACTGAACTAGAACTGAACTAGAACTGAACTAGAACTGAACTAGAACTGAACTAGAACTGAACTAGAACTGAACTAGAACTGAACTAGAACTGAACTAGAACTGAACTAGAACTGAACTAGAACTGAACTAGAACTAGAACTGAACTAGAACTGAACTAGAACTGAACTAGAACTGAACTAGAACTGAACTAGAACTGAACTAGAACTAGAACTGAACTAGAACTAGAACTGAACTAGAACTGAACTAGAACTAAACTAGAACTGAACTAGAACTGAACTAGAACTGAACTAGAACTGAACTAGAACTGAACTAGAACTGAACTAGAACTGAACTAGAACTGAACTAGAACTGAACTAGAACTGAACTAGAACTGAACTAGAACTGAACTAGAACTGAACTAGAACTGAACTAGAACTGAACTAGAACTGAACTAGAACTGAACTAGAACTGAACTAGAACTGAACTAGAACTGAACTAGAACTGAACTAGAACTGAACTAGAACTGAACTAGAACTGAACTAGAACTGAACTAGAACTGAACTAGAACTGAACTAGAACTGAACTAGAACTGAACTAGAACTGAACTAGAACTGAACTAGAACTGAACTAGAACTGAACTAGAACTGAACTAGAACTGAACTAGAACTGAACTAGAACTGAACTAGAACTGAACTAGAACTGAACTAGAACTGAACTAGAACTGAACTAGAACTGAACTAGAACTGAACTCGAACTGAAATAGTTGCAATGTTAAAAGTTTAAAATGTATGTTTTAATGTCTATATCTCTTTAACTGAAGTACCGATTTAAATTATCTTCTTAAGGAACTACGACATAAACCGAAATAATGCTTCCAATAAGGAAATATGAAAAACTTTATACAAAATTACAAGAAATGAACGAATTATAATATTTTCTAAATATTATATAATTCGAAATGATCACTTCATAATTTGGTTTATAAAACTTTTTTATCAGAGCTTTAGATCTGTCATATTATACCAAAACCTTAATTTAAAACTAAGTTTTAAATCTTTAATTACTTTTATTTTATTACCAATAAAGTTTAAAGTCATTAAATAAAATTTACTTATGGCCAAATTAGTAATAAATTTGTTTATTTAGGATCCAGTTTTTTTAATTTCATTTTGAAATGTTTGTATATTTTTATGGCCCATAGTTTAGATCTGTCATATTTGAGCAAATTTGCTTTAAATCTAGAGATCAGCCAAAATTAGAAATCAATAAACATTTTTATTGCTTCGTTTAGACAAAGTGGCGGTTCAAATGAGGAATTTATTCAAATGCAGTCGATGATATTATGGACTGGTTATTTAAATTTTGTGATGAAAGAAAAAACTACGCAAAAATCTAGGAAATTTTTATAGTTTGTTTTAAATAATGAAAAAATATTTATGTAGATATTGTAGTAGCACTGTGCTTATAATAGTCATTTTCTAAATGATTAAAATATTTTTACCCACAAAAACTTTAACTGAATCGCATTTAAACCTAATTGGATCCTCATAGCGCCTCTCCCATGATATATGATCTATTGTATATGCAATTGTGTAACCTTTTGAAATTTTATTTAAATTAGAATAGACGTTTAAAGGTTATAGCCTTAATATATATGGGCTTAAAGTATTTCATCTTTTATGTCTACATCTCAGTAACTACTTGACCGTTAAAGATATCTAGATAAAAAGTATGATCTAGAGAATTTATTCGTTAAAATTGTTTGGGAATCAGAAATTTATACCTTAAAACATACATGAAATTCGATAACAAATATTTTTATTCTCTAACGTCTATATCTCGATAACTACAGATGATGAATGTTTTTTATCATCTAACAAATCACTCTTTCCATTTACCCGTTAATGAGATGCCTGGTGTAAATTGTGCAATGTTATAACCGATGCTGGATCAAAAGAATTTTCTCTTGTATGTCCGCATCTCAGTAAATACTGGATCGGTAAAAATTGTTAAGACAAAAAGATATCTCGTTAGCTACTGAAACGATTCGAAAGTTTTTTTTACTATTTAAGAAATTACTAACTCCATTTGCCTAGAAATTTGGTTTAGCGTTTAAATCTCAGTAACCTCTGAAGCGATTTAAAAAGTTTCTTTTGAAAACATGATTTAAAGAAATTTTTCTTTCGATATGCACTTCTTTTTTTCTGGGAATCTGGTTTACATCTACGATTTTGTTCTAAACATGAAGAAAATTGGATTAAAAGTATTTTCATTCTAATGTTTATATCTTTGAAACCAATGTACCGATTTAAAAGAAGTCTCAAGAACATATTTATCATACTTTCGTTGTGCTTAGAAATGTTTTGATCTTTTTTGTGATTACTCCGAAGTTGAACATAGTTTTGACAAAAAAAAAAACTATTCAAAATAATATTGTACTTTGGGCTCTTATTTTAGATTCTATGCCTCTAGAAACTCCAACTTTGATCAAAACTTTTAACCATTGATATAAATGTTATAGATTTTTAAGTATTTTTACTTCAACGTTCATATCTCAGTAACCTCTGAACCGATTTTAAAAGTTTTTTGTTTCCTAAAACTCGATTTAAAGAAGTTATTCTTTCGATCTGCACTTCGTTTTTTCTGGTAATCTGGTTTATATATACGATTTGGTTCTAAACGTGCAGAATATTCGATTAAAAATATTTTCAAGCGGTTAATAAGTTTATATGTTAATATCTCTGAAACCAATGTATCATTTATATCTCTGAAACCAATTTTAGCTTCTATGCCTCTAATAACTCCAATTTTGATGAACAATTTTAATCATTGATATAAATGTTATAGAATTTTAAGTATTTTTACTTCTGCGTTCATATCTCAGTAACCCCTGAACCGATTTTAAAAGTTTCCTTCGAAAACACGATTTAAAGAAGTTATTCTTTCGATCTGTATTTCTCTTTTTTTCTGGAAATCTGGTTTATATCCACAATTTTGCTCCAAACATGCAGAATATTGAATTAAAAGTATTTTTACGATGTTTATATGTTAATATCTCTGAAACCAATGCACCGATTTAAAAGAGTCTCAAGAACATATTAATATATTTTCATATCATATTTTTGATATATTTAATACATATCAATCATATTTTTGATATATTTAGCAACTTTTGATTTTATAGCAACTTAAATAAATTGTGATAACTCCGAAAAAACAAAAAAAACTATACCATACATAAATGGTTAATTTTTGTTTTAAAGTTTATGTCTCAGTTACCTCTGAACCGATTTTAAAAGTTTCATTAGAGTACTCGATCTGCACTTTTTTCTGAGTATCTGAGTATTCTAAACTTACTCGTACTTGGTATTGGAATAAAAGTATATTTACTCTATCGTTTATATCTCTGTAACCAATATAACGGTTTGAAATAAGTCTCAATTATATAGCTTTTATGCTTCTATGTTCAAAACTTTCAATCATTGATATAAATATTATAGAATTTTAAGTATTTTTACTTCAGCGTCCATATCTCAGTAACCTTAGAACCGATTTTAAAAGTTTCTTTAGAATAGAAGATTTAAAGAATTTCCATCGATCTTCACTTTTAATTTTCTGAAATCATTATGGTCTTAGTCAAAATTTTTATGTTTTCTTTTATTCAATCTAAAAAAGGAGCCTCTAGAACTGAAATTTCCTTATTCCAACTTATGTCTAAAAATAGTGGTTTATAACTTTATCGGAAATAACTAATATCAGTCAAAATTTGAAGCTGCTTCTTTTTTCAATATAAATTGAACTTAATCTAAGCTCTAACAACAGCTTAAAATTGTGTCTGGTAACTCTAATATTGGTCAAAACTTTTGAGCATTATTATGGAAATTTGCCTTAACGTTTATATCTCGAAAATCGCTAAATGTTTCATTAAGACAACCTATCTAGAGAAGTTATTTTTATGATATGTACAGGAATCAATCTATAATAGAAATAATAAAACAGTTTCTAATTTTCTCAAACACTTTTTGGTCAAAATTTTGCTATATTTGGGAAAAATATTACTATTAAACTAAACTTCTCAAGCTCTAGAAATCTGTTAATGTTACTTTTTCGAACTCTTTTTCGGATTAGCAGCAGGTCTTTCAGATTTGTCGATTTATCGGCATTTTGGCGATTTTTGACCTGAAAAATAGTAAAGTACCGAAATGGAGATTTTGGCTAGAAAATTGGCGATTTTTGAGATTATATCGATATATTGGAATTTAAAAATTTAGGAACAAAAAAAAATTTAATAAAAATGATTCCATATACAATTTTTTCTAAAGAAAAAATTTTCATTTAAAATTGTTTATTTAGAAAAACTTTAAATTTAAAATTGTTTCTACTGAAAAACTTTCAATAAAATTTTTTTCTATAGAAAAATTTACATTTTTTTTCTGTAGTGAAATTTTCAATTAAAATTTTTTCTATCGAAAATTTCCAGATATTAATTTTCTATAAAGAAGAAATTTTCATATACAAATTTTTGAAAAGAAAAATTTTCCATTTAAAATTGTTTGTGCAAAAAAATTTTGATACATACAATTTTTTTGTATAAAAAAAATGTTCCATATATTATTTTTGGTATAGAGAAATTAACAATATGTTTTTTTTTTCATTCAAAAGTTTTACTATAGTGTATTGCGCTAAGATTCCAATTTATTACAATTATTTATTATTGAAATAAATAGTTTTTTGATAAAACCCAAAAATGTTGGTGGCGAAAACTTTCCTTGACGCGAAAAACTTTCATTATGGAATTGGTTCAATATAAAGGTTTCAATGAAAATTCGAGCTATAGAAAATTTTTTGTGAACATATGTAAAATATTTTTAACAATTTCATTTTTTCCACGAAAAATTTCTGGCAGCCCTGGGTAGCAGCTTTAAATTGTCTCTGGTTGCTCTGACTTCAGTCAAAACTTCTGGGTATTATTATAAAAGATAATGGATTTCAAATAATTTTGCTCTGAAGTTATATCTCAGTAATCATTGAAGCTATTTAAAAAGTTTCTTAAGAACAGAGTATCCAGAGAAGTTATTCTTTCATTCTGTATTGGAATCAAATCCATAGACTATATAACAACTTTCAACTTTCTGTCTTTACTAAGAAAATTCTAATATTTTTGGAATAAAATTTGAGTATTCAAACTAAATTGAAACCTCTAGAAGAGAGTTTATGTGAATATCTCTGTTGTTTCCTTTTTGAACTAGCTCAGTGTAATTATTAGGGTATTCAATTATCAGGGGTTTTGGTTTATTCGATTAATCGTGCTTATATTATTCCAAATTCAAACTTGATCGAATAAAAATGACAAATTAAATATTCGATTAACCAATAAAAATTGATTGTCAAAAATCAACATTTTTTTTAGAAATTTAAGGTCATTTTACATAAAGACGTTCCCCCCAATTTTTTTACATATTACCCTTAATAATATAAATACAAAGTTTTATCCAGATCGGATAACAGGAAAGCGTGCCGACTTGACGCCAAAGTTTTGACATGCCAGTTATATGGGAAAAAATAAGGGGTCTTCAAATATTTGAAAAAATTTCCACTTAGAATACATCTTTAAAAAAGTTAACATCATGGTACACATAATTAAATGGGCTATCCAATGAGATATATTACTTTAAAATCGGTTGAAAACTTTTCTAATAATTAAGGGTTTTCCAAAATATTTTACATCTTTGAAGATTTTCCTGAATATATGCAATAAAAAATTTTATTATTTTAAAAAATTTTAATAAATTTGACTTTTTGACTTTTTTCAAACCTCAATTTATTTAAATATTTATTTTTATTACATTGCGCTAACGTTAAGTCACTTTTGCATGGCACTTTTTTATGGGACCGTTGTCAAAACTCCTTTTTTGGTTTTTTCAATTTTTTGTTAAACGAATTCGTAAAAAGTTTAAAAAAAGTTTCAGAATGCTAGTAAAAACATCCTGCAGATTACGGCAAAGAAAAAATTAGATCGATATCTCTAACGGCTTAGCTTAACCTGTGACTTAAAATCAAAGGGTTTCGGCAAAAACCAAATTTTTTACCAAAGTTATAAAAAAACACATTCATTGTTTTATATCAGCAGTTTTTTATAAGAAAAACTAATATTATTATTGTTTCAATAGGTAGAAATATATATAAGAAATTTGCTTGAAATCGGATGTCGTTAACCCTTTTAATACCAGGGTCAAAAGTAAAATTTTTAAATTATTAATTTTTTAAAAAAAAGTATTAGAAATTTCATGTTTTTATTGTTATATGTCAATAAAAATTTAAAAAATCATTTAAAGACGCTTTTTAAATACATTTTTGAATAAATTAACCCTAGTATACCCATGGGCTCCAAACAGTTTTCATGCTTAACCCATGTATGTATTAATATAAAAAAAAAACACTATTTTGTTTAATTGATTTATCGATTGATTTTTTGTAAATTTTCAAATAATCGATCAAATAAAGATAAGAAATTAATCGGTTAATCGAATAAAGGTTAATTGATTGAATACCCTAGTAATTATAAAGCAAGTTTTTAAAAAACTTTGATGAGGTTAAAATATAAAAAAAAATTGACAAGAGATTTGATCATAGATTTTATGCCGACAATTCCCAAATCTAAAATGTATCTTTATTTGCATAATTATTCGGTTATTTGTTATTTGATTTTTTGTAAATTTTCAAATAATCGATCAAATAAAGATAAGAAATTAATCGGTTAATCGAATAAAGGTTAATTGATTGAATACCCTAGTAATAATAAAGCAAATTTCTTAAAAAACTTTGATGAGGTTAAAATATAATAAAAATTGACAAGATTTGATCATAGATTTTATGCCGACAATTCCCAAATCTAAAATCTATCTTTATTTGCATAATTTTTTAATCATCATAAATCTTTTTTTGTTAAGATACGAAAGAAATTTTAAGAAAAAAAATTGATACAAAGCATCCAAAAAAATAAAGCTTGTAAACGAATAATCGATATTGACCTTCTTTAAGACTTTAGTTTAAAAGATTTGAAAGCTCTTTACTCCTAATGCTTAAACACATAGACAACAGCAGGCTACACGAACACCGACTACAAAAGTCGTTGGCTGCAATCGTTGCCTCGTAGTCAGCTACTTAATTATTTTGGGGACGGCAGCTACATTTCGAAACACCTGTTTATGAATGGTGCCAATATCGCGTTTATAAGATGGACAAAATAAAAATTTAAATTTTGATAAAAACGACATAAATTCATTTTATTAATTAACCTCCGAAATCAACGGTTTTCCTTTACCTGATAGTATGTCTATATCAAAAAAAAAAAAAAATTATAGAAAGATTTTGGTGTGATCTCTAATAGTTAAAGAGTTATGGGCTTTTTAAATTTTAAGAATAATACGGTATAACTTTAGAAGTTTATATCCGATATTAACTTTTTTGGTATCAAACAAAAGCTACTGAAAATATCTTTTATATTCTTATATGTTCTATATAATATTCTTTATAATGGATTAAGAGCTAATATACTATAAACTTATTTCTGCAACCGACTTTTTTTTATAAAAATTCGTATATCATAAAACAATATAGATATAAGTATGCTCTTTTATATAATGAATTTTATAAAGGACATACTAGGCTTTTATATAACATGAACTACTTAGTTCTAGCACACGTAGCGTGTGAGTTAGACAGTTTAAGAAATAACTTATTAAAATTTTACTTCTATTTAGTTATAGTTATATAAATATAAATTTTTACATAATATTTTATTAGATATTATTATATACATTAAATATGTAAATATTTTATAAGTATGTAAATTGTTTACGTAAATTCTCCCCATTGTATTTGTGGTAAATAAATTCAAGTGGTTTAAATCGCTCATTTATTTCAATATTATATGGTGTTGACAGCACTAAATCTTTTATTGTCGCCAACAAAAATAGAAAATAGTTTAATTTTGGCTACAGCTACAACGGTGGTCGGTAGTCGTGTAGCCGCGTCGACTCTAAAAAATTTATTTCTATTTGAATGCATGTATTCTAATTTTGACAGGTTGTAGCCCGTAGCCTGCTGTTGTCTATGTGTTTAATGCATAAAGCTTTAAGGTAACCAAAATTTGAATTTAAATTTCCACTTACCGCTACCTTGATATATAAGTTTGAAAATCATAAAACCATTTTCGTTCACAGGCTTTATAATTAAACCATTAAACTCTCACAAAAAAGGTACTTGATGGCAAATTTGTTAGCAACAATTTAAAGAAAATAAAATTAGAAAATTATAACTATTCAAATAACAAATAAATAACAACAACAATAACAAAAAAAATTGAAGTAATAAAGCGAAAAAACCACATACAAAATCCATTATTAAATCAATGCCCTCGTCAAATCGCAAAAATGAAGAGGACGAGTTAAGAATAAATAATTTTTGTTTAATCAAAAAGTTTACAACAAAACTTCAAACAACAACAACTAAAAAAGCCAGAAATCTAAAGCAGAAAAGAAAAAATCCCACAAACAAAAACCACCAAAAGTAATTTAAGAAACACCCTTCCGTTAAAACCTATAACTTAACATAAAAAGACGGACACGGAAAAACGTGTCTCTTTAATATAAAAATTTAAAATATAACAAAACAAAAAAAAAAAATGGTGCCTGAAGCTGAAAGTTTATTAACCGCCCCCACCGGGCTACGCTCTCATACAAGGGCACCCTCATCAACATCTACAGCGGATACCATAGAAATGTCACCCTCTTGCTGTTGTCAGTGTCACTGTCAGGATCAACAACAACAGCTGCCGCAATTGCAACTTTCATCGGCCAGTGCCTCGGCCACTTTGCGTTCAAATACTTCGGCTACTTTATCGGCGTATTCTTGTAATACGGCTTCAAGTTCTCAGCCTTATTGTAGCCACTCCTGTGATCATCATTTAGATTATATGTGTGGTCAAGCGGACTCAACAACACATATTTTACCCGCTACACCCAACAGCATCCTGCGCAGCCACCATCACCACAACAAACGCACACACAGAAATAATGAAAGCCTTAGCAGCGATATCAACGATTGTCCCACATCGCCCTCTTATGTGTCGGAGGATGAGGATAGTGTTTTGCGATACTCCTACAAAGGTATACCGCCCGAAATGTATTCGGCCAAAAAGGAATTTATCTATAGGCGACCATTGGTTGAGAAACAGGTAAGAGTTTTCAATTTTTTTTTCTTTATTCTTTTGTCTCCTAAATTTCTTTTCAATTCAATAAAATTTTGGTCGCACAAAAATTTAACCAGCCATGAAAAATCCAATAAAAAATGTTTAGTTGGGAATTTATTGATTTTTAAATATAATTTGATTTGTATTGATTTTAGTTTTAAATTTCACATGTGACTGACTACACTTTAGCTTTCAGTTGACAACAAAGAAAATTATGGTTAGTTTTAGGCAAAACAGATTAAGTCCAAAACAAGTAAGAAAGTGCTGTAGTCGATCAAGCCCGACTATACGATACCCTTGACCACTAAGGTCAAATATGTTCTTTTTCCTGTATAAAGACAAATATTTGCAAAATTGTTTATCATACAAACATTTTCTTAAAACTTATATACCCAGTAAAACTTTTCATTACCAAATAATGAGTTAAACAGTTAAACTATTGAACACGAACTACTTACTCATTCATTACATTAACATGGGGATGTCATTGGAGGCAAGTACTTGCCAATTGCAGAAAAGTAATGACTTGGGTAAGCAATTTGAAAGCAACAACAACAACAGCAACAACTTTTTTGTTGTTGTTTTATTAAAAACATATATTTTGAAACGAAATACAAAAATTTTTTTTATGATCCCATGGGGGCTCGAACCCAGACCCTCCGACTGCTAGGCAGAGACTCTTCCACTGAGCTACTTCATATGTTGAAAACTTAGCAGCTTATAATTAATATAAACAATTTTTATTTTTAGATCCAAAATCATGTGAAAATAACTTTGTTTTTCCGTGCTTTTTTTTGCTTTGTTGTAATTTTTGGAAAAATATTTTTATACGATTTTTTGTAATTATTTTAAAACATTTTTAAAATTATTTTAAAACTTAAACAATTTAAATCTTCTTTTTTGTATAAGTTTTTACATAAGATTGACTCTTACTTACTTAAATGTTACAACCTGTTAAGGTCAAAGTCCGAGCATATTTTAGAATTCCATGGATTTCGATCTTGTGCGAATATTCTCTCTACTTGGTCTTTCTATCGAAGTTTTGGACATCCTCCTCTAACATTAGGTAGTGGGACATTTCAATTCTAATTTTATCCTCTTCATTGTATTTTTTTCAAGAGAGGGTTACTAGCCCGTAATCCTAACCCATTTTTATCGATCTTATGGGACAACTCTCGGAACATGTTAACTCAAAATAATATTGGGTGTTAAACTAGCTCCCCGGGTGATACCATGAGATGAAGGATGACCCAGATAAGTTGGGCTTACCAAGTTAAGACCAATTAGAATCGTGTTTGGTATTCAACATCCCCTACATAATCAAAATTGACTCATGATGGTATTTTTTCATTAACGTGAGTTAGTTTTACAAATTTTTTTTACAGAAGATAATATTTAAGTTCTTAAAATTCAAAAATCATTTAAAAATACTCTTTTAATAAAAAAAAAAACTAAAAAAAATTGTTGCCCTTGGTGGGATTTGAACCGGGGCCATTCAGTTTAAATTACCATCTTAATTACAAATAAGTACTTCTGTAATAACTTATTATTTAATCGGATGGTATGTTGTAGTCGTTACAAGGTAACCAGTTATCAGAGTACTTGACATTACCAAAGTTTTGCTGGGTATTTAAGCTGTTAACGTCATTTAGACTTATACGAGAGCTAGGGTCTAATGTGGACCGATTGTCTCGAAATTTGGCAAGTTGAGTACAGTTTTTACAAGAAGGGTATGTGAAGGATGTAATAAATACTTTTTTGTTAAGATTATAATTCCATAGCTGGGATTTGGTGTCACTAAAAATCGGACAAAAATTTTACTCTAATATTTTACTCTACACCATTTTCAATTGTAAATGAGAAAATTCCAATTGAAAATGAGAATTTACATTTGAAAATGAGAAAATTCCAATTGAAAATGAGAATTTACATTTGAAAATGAGAAAATTCGAATTGACATTGAGAATTTCCATTTAGAAATGAAAAATATCCAATTGAAATTGAGAATTTTCATTTGAATTTGAGAAAATTTCAATTGAAATTGAGAAATTTCCATTTGTAATTGAGAAATTTTTATTTGAAATTGAGAATTTTTTATTTGTAATTGAGAAAATTTCAAATAGAAATGAGAGATTTTCACTTGTAATTGAGAAATTTGCATTTGAAAATGAGTTTTTCATTTGAAATTGAGAAATGTGTAATTGAGAATGAGAAATTTCTATTTGTAATTGAGAAATTTTATATTTTAAATTAAGTTTTGCATTTGAAAATGAGAATTTTTGATTTGTAATTGCGAAATTTCTATTTGAAATTGAGAAATTTGTAATTGTAAATGAGAAATTTCTATTTGTAATTGAGAAATTTTCATTTGAAATTTCGAAAAACCCAATGAAAATTTCTCATTTACAAATGGAAATTTCTCATTTTCAAATGGAAAACTCAATTTCAAATAAAAATTTCGTAACTACGAATGGAAATTTCTCATTTTCAATTAAACATTTCTCATTTTCAAATGGAAAACTCAATTTGAAATGACAATTTCTCAATTACAAATGAAAATTTCTCATTTTCAATTATACTTTTCTCGATTACAAATAAAAAATTCTCATTTACAAATGAAAAATTCCCATTTTCAATTTTAAATTTCTCATTTTTTAATAAAATTTCTCAATTTCAATTAGAATTTTCTCAAATTCAAATGAAAATTCTCAATTTCAATTGAAACTTTCTCATTTTCAAAAAAAAAATTCTCAATTTTAATTGGAATTTTCTCATTTTCAAATGTAAATTCTCAATTTCAAATGGAAGTTTCTCAGTTCAATGTGGAAATTTCTCATTTACAATTGAAAATAGTGTAGTCATACTTTTTATATTTTAATCTCTGAAAAGCTTTAATAAACTTACTTTTTTAAATGGCCTATAGTTACAAACTGTTAAGGTCAAAGGCCAAGCTTATTTTAGAATTTAATTTTGAAAGATTTCCTTCTACTTGGTTTGGGACGCCCTCCTCTACGAGTTTCCTCCGGATCATTATCGAACACTTGTCTTGCCGGAGTATTTCCATCCATTCGCACAACATATCTTAGCGGCAGTTACCTTGAGCAAAGTGCACCCCAGAATATCAATGTCATCGGCAGACGCGAGTAGCATATGTTTTCTATTCAAAATTGTACCAGTTGTATTATCCTGCATCACGCATGATTTTTTGTAACACAATATTGAAGAGATCACATGATAGACTGTCACCTTTCCTGAATCCCCGTTTAGTTACGAAATACTCTGATAGGTTGTTACCTTTCTTAACAGATGAGTTGTATTAGTTAGAGTCATCGTGCCTAACTTCATTAGCTTTGTAGGGATGCCGAACTCAGACATTGCTTCAAACACCTTCTTCCGTATCGGGCTGTCAAAGGCTGTTTTGTAGCCAACAAGGAGATGTTACGTATCAATTTGTTTTTGTTGGGTCTTCTTCAGGATTTGAAGTAGAGTAAAGATGTGGTCTGTGGCTTATTTCCCGGGTCTAAAGCCACATTGGTACGTCCCAATTTTTTCGATAGAATCTTATATGTAATTGAGAGGAGGCCTTTTTTGTGCACTGGACAAATGACACTGAGACTCCAATCGTCTGGCTTGCTTTCTTCTGACCATATGTATTCTAAAAGCCGAGACATACACCTTATCAGCTTATCACCTCCGGCCTCAAAAAGCTCAACTGGCAACTATCGGCAACCTCAGCACCCTTTGTTATTTTTAATCGCGCTTTTGCAGTTTTAGCCTCATTCTGATTGGGTGGTGAACATATAACGCCGCCGTCTTCATTGATTTGTTCAGGCGTGTCATGTTGGTCGCTTTTACTTGCAACCAACAACTTGCAAAAGTGCTTCTCTCATAGTTTCAACATGCTTTCTTTGTCGGTAGCCAGATTTCCTTGGTCTTCCTTACAGTTCCCATCACCATCCGTCGGGTGCTTAACTTTTTGGTAAAATTTGCGAACTTCATTATGAGTCTTATACATCTCAATCTCCTCAAACACTCGTCTCTCCATATCTTTCTTTTTTCTGCGGAATAGTCGTTTTTCATCCCTTTAAGCTTTAATAAAGCTACTTGTAATTTAAACAAGTAAGAGTTTTAAAATCGGCTGTGCCGAAAATTAAGTAGCATATCTTAAAAATGTATATATATATATATAATTCCCCGACAACATTCCAATTGGAACAAGGGGTACTTCTCTCAGACAATGAGCTGCATCCGATTCTATTTTTAGACTCATTGAAAGGGACCTACGTTTTAACGCCGGCTCCGAACGGCAAATGCATTAGTTAGAGAAGTTTTTCATAGCCTAATACTCAATAACGAGTGGCTAGCTGAGTTATGAGGTGAACCGCCGCTTTTTTGAAAATTATTTTTTTTCAACTGGGCCTGACAGGGATTGAACTTGGGACCTCTGGTATGCTAGGCGGATGACTAACCTGCTATACCACGGCGGTATGTATATTAATATTTATTCCCGCCATTCCAAGGTGTAACATAGGGCCATTAAATAGGTATTCCGTTCTTATATATTTTGTGATAATCGCTTAATTTCATTTCACGACTTCTAGACCATCAACATTTTGCTGGATAATTGACGTCTCTACTGTGAGCTGGCCTTCCCCTTATTCTACTTTCTTGAGGGTTCCAATTAATGGCAGTACGAGTGATGTCGTTAGCTTTTTTATATTGTACCAATAATCGGGGATGACCCCTACAGATGTATTGTGTTGGGACTATGAAAAAAAGGTTGTGGGAAGAAGGATAGAGGGAGTAGTGGTTGTGCATACTCAATATGAACCTTTGGATATCATAATGAGAGGGAAAGACTGTTCTTCTTCTTCTGTTATCCTTGACTCCCAGTGGAGCATAGGGCCTCTGTTGCCAGACGGTTGGAATCTCGTGCTGTGCGGCTAAAAAACGAGTTTTCTCTATAGTGCGTCGTGCGGTCCGTTGGAAAATCAACTACAAAGGAATGAGCCCTTGTTGAATTGCATGTGCTATGAAGAACAAAATCCCTAATTTCTATTGAACACTTTTACTTCCTCTGCTAGCCTTGACTTCCAGTGGAGCATAGGCCTCAACCATCCTTTTATATCGGACAGGAGGAGTTCTACTGCTGACTTCATCATCTTATTCGTACTATTTAAAAGTATGATTTCCATCCAGTTATAGAACTCGGACTAGACATTAGAGTCTGTGGTTAGCATATCTGGAGCTATATTTCCCGTTCCAGGAGTCTTACTGTTGACATCATTAGCAGTTTACAATACTAAAGGAATGTTAATGCATATGTCAGATCTTTCAGAGTAGTATGGACAGTCACAGATGTTGGCGAAGGGTTGTGTCGGAACATCCAGAAGATCTTTAAAATTGTTATACCAGATTTTTAGCTGCTCAGTTTTCAAAGTAACGAGTTCGCCGGTACTACTTTTACATCAGCCTTCAAGAAGTCTTGTAGATTTTTTGCTATTGTAAGTAAGCTTTTTTGCAAGACTAAAGAGATACCTTGTACGATTGGTAGCAGTGACAGTTTGGGTTTCATTTACATCAGCCTTCAATAAATCAGCCTACGTGTTTTGGCACATAAGCTCCTCAATCATTCATATACCATCAAACATCCAAGATTATATTTTGCTCTGGATGTGGCAAAGATGTATGTAAGCGGCGTTCAGAAATTTAGGTTTTATAGCGTTTTAACAACTTAAACAATCTGCATTATTCTTGCCAATTATAACGCGATTTTATAGAGGGATGTGTATTAATAGCCGCAAGCTTTATGCGCAGTGTATCGATGAGAATATGGTGATCACTGTTGATATCTGCACCTCGTGAACTCCTCCATTTTCTATTAATGGCGAAGTGGTAAATTTGATTTTCAGTAACGTGATCTGGTGATATCCACGGATCTACCAGTAATCTAAGCCAAGCTTATCCTAATCTACTTAGCATACTTAACAGATCAAAAAACATAATAAATCAATCTATCAAGTCATCGTGTAGTAATCACTTAAATACAAAAATGTAACCTCATCTATGTATAAGATAGTTTATAGTTTACTTTAGCTTAGCTAATCTCTAAAAATTCATATAATTTTCCAGAATGGGTTTGAGTTCATTACCTAGATATGAATCTACATTTTATTTTACTACTTAATACAAACAGATATCAATTAACGTTAAAATATTTATTGTGTTTGCATTACGCATTTTAATCGCATACCAAGTAATTCTGCGAACTAAACAATTTATGTTACTAATGTCACTGTTTGTTGTTTGTTTGACTTATTCTACAAATTACTGTTAAATAACTCAACCAAAATCACTTAAATAGTAAATACAACCGACAATGCAGTAAAAAAAGCATATTCTTATTGACTGACTGGTAACACTGTGCGACAGGGAAAGATTTTTATTGTATATCCAATATTCTATTTTTTTGTAGTTTTTATCCTTCCTAACCTCTCTATCGAGTACCGCCGCGGTATAACAGGTTAGTCATCCGCCTAGCATACCAGAGGTCCCAAGTTCGATCCCCGGCCAGACCCACAACTTTTCTAAAAATCATAGCATGATTAAATACGCAGCTTACGATTTAACTCACTTTGAGTAATTTTCAGTAGCGCCACCTGTCGGAAATTGTTCACACCAACTAAGAAGCCTTCGCCGGCTCATGTGCTACAACTTTGCTAAAGATCATAGCACGATTAAATGTACAGCTTACGATTTAATTAATTTTTAGTAATTTTCAGTGGCGCCACCTGTCGGAAACTAGAATTTTCAACTTAAAAACTTTCGGCGGCTTATCCGCAACATCTTCGCTAAAGAGCATAATATGATCAAATTCATAGTTTACTATTCTAAACATTTATTTTTTTTAACATTACTAATTTGTTCCCTTTTTTATCCTCCAATTTCAACAAATTCCATATGTATATTTGGTACTTCTTTGGTACCAATTGAATTTGGTACATTTTATTAAAACGCAGTTAAAATAATCTTCCTATTCATATTATTTTTTGAGATGTTAAGTTATCATTTTATCCATTTTTTATCCATTGGCCCCAAAACCCATGAAGTACCAAATACGGGTTCAATATTTCTTTCATATCTATTGACTGCAGTACAGAGTTCCTTTCTATATTGTTTGGTTTAAAAAATAAGAGTGGATTTAAAAAGTACCAGAAAAGCTTTTTTTACCCCTATCGGATATAGTTTCAAAAAATATTCAGTGTCTAAGTTTTGTCAAAATCGTTAGAGCCGATTTCGAGATAGCCATTCTATTCATATATATATATATATATATATATATATATATATATATATATATATATATATATATATATATATATATATATATATATATATATGAATAGAATGGCTATTTCGAAATCGGCTCTAACGATTTTGACAAAACTATATATATATATATATATATATATATACATATATATACATATATATATATATATATAAATATAGATACAATTATTGCTCGTTTAAAGATATAAGATAATATAAAGGTGCGCTCTAATGGGACAAGTTCCATACCTATAATTTAAAATTAAATGATATAGATAATACTCATGTAGTGCGATCTCTCGGTCTAGTAACCCACTCCTGGAAATAACCACCTACTATGAAAAAGCTAAATTTAAAAATTCCCGAGGGATCTCATAAACGAGGACGACCAGATTTCCAATAGAAAGACCAAGTAGAAGGAAATCTATCCAAGCATACCCTATGAAATCGGGGAATGTGCTCACAGGATCGAAGCGCATGGAATTCTAAAATATGCTCTATCTTTTACCTTTAATATAGGCCATTTAAGTAAGTAAGTAAGCGCGATCTCTGAGGAAGTTCGTTATAAATCTAGAGAAGTGAATACCGACACTAAAAGCAATAAGTACTGATAGCCCTACATACTGAATCTTATATGTTGAAAATATTTAAAAAAGTACGAAACCATTTTCCGGTAAGTCATTAGTCTTTAGATATTAATCTAAGTGGTTAACATACCCTTTTTGGGTTGACGTTACGATAACCTGCACTCTGAACTAATCAGCCTGTTCCTTTTGTTAAAATTTGAATACCCTAGGCGCTATTAGCGCCACACCTTCTGGGCACATTATGTAAAGCAACTAATTGAATTAATGACTCCAATTATATGCCTCAACTCCGTAAATCATGTATCCATCTTACATACACCACTCCAATATTCTGGATAAACTAATATTGACCACCGCAACCGCAAGTATGGGCAAGACAGCGCTCAGTGGTATTTCGTCTAATATCGAAGTGCAAAAAAATAGAGGAATGATCAAATTTTGCATACTTTTTTAGTTATATATAGATAAGACAAATTCGAAAACTTTTCGAAATCCGTCGACTCCTCCCCCATTTTTTTCAACTATTTTTCTTCTCAATATACAAGTCGCAGTTCTCAACAGAATTTGATGAAATTCGACACACGTCTATTAATTAATTCAGAAAAGAGCTCTATCAATTTTGTTTGAAATTAGTCAACTCCTTGAAGTACCTGTCTTGGACCCCCATTTATCCTCTATTTTTCTTCCTAATGTAAATCCGCAATTCTTTACAGAATTTCATGAAATTTCACACGTCTGTTATTTACTTCAGAACAGGGCTCTATCAATTTTGGTTTAAAATAGTCGACTCCTTGGGGTACCTATCTTGGATCCCCATTTTCCACCTATTGTTCTTTCTAATATACAATCCGCAATTCTCAATAGAAAAAATTCAGCACACGTCTATTAGTTGATCTGAGAAAGAGGTCTATTAATTCTGATTAAAATCAGTTGACTCCTTGGGTTCCTGCTATGGGCCCCATTTTTCACAAATATTTTTTTTCAATGTATAAGCATCAATTTTCAAAAGAACTTGAAAAAGAAAGAGACGTTAGTCTGTCTCTTAATTGATTCAAGAAAGAGTTATATCTACTAATTTTGGTTGAGATACCTTGACTCTTTGAGTTACCTGCCTTATATCCTCATTTTTACTTTTCTTTCTTTTCATTATATAAGCCGCAATTCTTAACAGAATTTTAAAAATTTGTCACACGTCTATTACTTGATCCAAGAAAGAGTTAAACTAATTTTGGGTGAGACTCTTCGAGGTACCTGTCTTGGACCCCCATTATTTCACTTATTTTTGTTCTCAATATATAATTTTCGCCAAAATTTGATAAAATTCCGCACACGTCTACATATAAGTTCATCCAACAAAAAGCTCTACTAATTTTGGTTGAAATTCGTAAACTCCTTGGGGTGCCTGCTTTGCACCCCAATTAATTCACTTATTTTTGATCTTAATGTCGGCCGGAATAAATATTCAACAAAATTTAATGAAATTTGGTACACGTCAATTAGTTGACCAGAAAAATAGCTCTACTTATTTTGAAATAATCCGTCGACTCCTGGGGGTATCTTCCTTGATCTAACACTTAAGTGCAATTTTATTAAAAAGTTAAGCCTAAACGACTGCAACACTTTTTGCTTAAATTATGCATAACAATTTATGTGACTTTTTTCAGAAAATTTTAAACTTTGTTCTACGATCGGTAATTTTCGGTGATTTTTTTTAGCTCAATCTAAAGAAGAGACTTTCGGCTTTCACGTGGTTACGGTGGGAGTACCGAGCCAAACCGAACCAATTTAGTTTTTGTCCAAAGAAAAACGAAAACACAAAGTTTTGTAGAGCTTTTTGATTTCCTAATATCTCCTATACTATATATGAAATTAAGTTATTTTCTTCTGCAAGCTTAAGCCAAGGTTCTGTATCTTAATTAAATCGACTATATTAGATGCATGAGCTACTGAGTTTAATGAAAAATTTCATCATTTTTCGTTTTAGAACATGAAGCACACTTCAATACCTTTTTTGTAATACATAGTAAAACTTTTTCTTGAAAACAGTTATCGACCCTTAATATCTAGACTCTTTACTATAGAACTGCATCATTAGATTTTAGAAAGTGGTGGTCAAAAATGGTCTTTTTTGCGGTAGAAATATCAGAAGTGCGTTGGTTAGGACATGTTGTTCGAATATATGATAATATTCCAGCAAGAAAAGTGTTCGAAATAATTCCCATGAAACTAGAACTTCGATGGAAAGACCAAGACAAAAATTTTTCAAGCTTGGCCTACAAAATTGTAGAATATGCAAACAAGATTGAAACTCAGAAATTCTAAAACAAATCAAAATGGATACCAAATTTCAATAAACTTTTTGCATCGAAGTAACTTTGAACATCCCTAAAGTATACTTCACAATATTTGCTTAAAAGTCTGAGTTTTCGATCGATATCGAATACGGTAATTTTGCCCCAGGCGTATAGTAAAATTGAAATCTAAGCCTAATTCTAAGAAAGTTTCCCTCAGAAACCAGGGGCCAAATTACGGCTGTCGATATCGATCGAAATCTTAGATGTTTTCAAAACATTTGTATAGCATACTTTAATTATAATCAAAATTATATAAAAGAAGCACAGTTTACTGTATTTTTTTTAAGTTATTTCCCAAAAGATGAACAATAGTAACAGAGTTTTAATTGAACAATATATATTTTTTAAAATGAATCAAAATGGATACCAAATTTCAACAAACTTTTTGCATCGAAGTAACTTTGAACATCCCAAAAGTATACTTCACAATATTCGCTTCAAAGTCTGACTTTTCGATCGATATCGAATGCGGTAATTTGGCCCCAGGTGTCTAAAATGAAAATCTAGATAGCGCTGCAGGGCCTGAAAATATTTACTTCCTACACATTGAATAGAATTTTGGAGATAAAAAAACTTTTGGATATAATTCGATATCTTGAAAACTAAAGAATGTCTCGCTGTGCCAAAGTTATGCGAAACAAATGTTCAACGCTAAATATCTGGAAACATAAAAGAGATAATCACAAAATTAAGATTAATTTTTATATCGGGTGTTTTTTATTGAGGTATAGAACTTTAAGTTGGCATCACTTTTTTAACTGGCGGCCATTTTGTCAGCTGTCAAGTGATTAATATTTAGTTTGGTTTGCCATTTCATCATGAACAGGTTGACAAAAGAACAACGTTTGCAAATCGTGCAAATTTATTTCGAAAATAATGGTTCAGTTCGCGAAGTTTACCGCAAGCTCCGTCCATTTTATGGTCGACATAATCGTCCATCAGGGCAATTAATTCGGTTAACCATGAATCGTTTTCGCACTACGTTTACTCTATGTGATAATACGCATCCGCAGCGACGTCGAACAGTGCGCACCGAAGAAACAATTGCCGCTGTAGAGCAAAGTGTTGAAGAGGACCCGAATGAATCGATTCGCCACCGTGCACAGCAATTGGAGCTTTGTCCATCAACTTTATGGAAGATTTTGCGCAAAGATCTTGGCTTGCGACCTTACAAGATCCAGCTTGTGCAAGAATTAAAGCCGCGAGACCATGCAATGCGTCGTGATTTTGGTGTATGGGCCGAAAATGAGATTGATCTCGATGCTAATTTTCATCGCAAAATTTTGTTCAGTGATGAGGCTCATTTTTGGTTGAATGGCTACGTCAACAAGCAAAATTGCCGCATTTGGAGTGAAGAGAATCCACATGAGACCCTTGAGACGCCATTACATCCACAAAAACTGACTGTTTGGTGTGCTCTATGGGCTAGTGGAGTCATTGGGCCATACTTCTTCCGAAATAATGCTGGAGAGTCAGTTACCTTAAATGGAGACCGGTATAGAGCCATGATAACCGACTATTTTGTTCCCCAATTGGATGGCATGAATGTGGATGAGTTGTGGTTCCAACAAGACGGCGCTACATGCCACACAGCGCACGTCACAATTGATTTATTGAAGGAAACATTCGATGAGCGCATAATTTCGCGGAATGGACCTGTCAATTGGCCACCAAGATCGTGCGATTTGACACCACTGGATTATTTTCTTTGGGGATATATGAAGTCGCTCGTCTACGCCAACAAACCAGAAACGTTAGGGGACTTGGAAGCCAACATTCGTGGCGTTATTGCCAACATACGGTCCCATATGCTCGAAAAAGTAGTTGAAAATTGGACCTGTAGAATTGGCTTTATTCGAGCCAGCCGTGGCGGCCACATGCCCGAAATCATATTTAAACATTAATGGCATAAAATTATCCTTCCAATAAAGCCAATTTGATGGACATTAAAACGATTTTCTTGTGTTTCATTTCAATTCGAAGTTCTATACCTCTAAAAAAAACACCCATTAGATATTTGAATGCTCTTTCCAAATGTATAATCAAATATTAACCAAAGTCCTATTTATGCTCTGAACATAAATAGGACTTTGGTGAATTTTAAGAACGAAATTTCTTCGAGATGTTAAACTTTAGTTTCACGTTTGGGTGTCCAGTGATATTCTACTAAGCCTTGCTGTAGCTCATATTTTGTGGAAACTCACCAGCTTTATCCATCTGAAGTTTCATTAAGATACCGTCATTACTTTTCAAGATATCGAATTATATCTAAAACTATTTTTTCCAAAATTCTATTCAATATGTAGGAAAAGAATATTTTCAGGCCTAGCAGCGCTAGCTACATTTTCATTTTAGGGGCTGTTCACATATTACGTAACGTTCTTAGGGAGGGGAGGGGTATGACTTTTATTACGGTGGAGGAATTTTGTATGCGTATTTCTATTAAAATGTGTTACACAGGGGGGGGAGGGGTTTTAAAATCTGCAAAAATAGCATTACATAGTATGAACAGCACCTTAGACAAACCGGGTGTCTTAGGGAAACTTTCTTAGAATCAGGTGCAAATTTCGATTTTGCTATACGCCTGTAGCTTTTTTTTGGCTCCCATACAAATCAACCCACTCTAATGTTCGGTCTTTAACCTTAAGAGGTTGTCGATGTATGTCATTTAATAAAGTAAAGTAAATAAACCTTTTTCTGCACATATGAAATTTACCGGCATGGTAGAGAGGAAAGGCTGAAAAGACTAGGCGATCTCAAGAAGAATAATATTGCTGGTATGCCATTCGCTTTAGTCTACTTTTACACACATCAAGATTCAAGTCAAGTTCAAGTTTCATGTCTTGACTTGATGTGTGTAAAAGTAGACTTAAAAGACTTAACCCCTTAAGGAGAAATGACGAGTGTCGCCCGAAAACATTTTCGGTGCCAAATTCGAAATTGACGGACTATGCCCGCCGCATATTTAAATGTTTCAAAAGCAGTAGTAGTAAATTAAAATGTTTCTTCGAAATTAAATCGTGTCGCAAGGGGTTAATATGCCTTACTATGAATATGCCTATCTAAGAAAATGTTAGTCCGGGAACATACCCCGTTCTTTTTTCTTTACCTTTCTCTCCTAAAAAGTCAAGTCTTGAAACTTGAACTTGACTTAAAACTTGATGTGTGTAAAAGCCGACAAGTAAAGAATTCTAAAAATATTATTTGTCGCTCAGTGTAATTAGTGGTAGTATAATATTTTATTGCTGTTTCTGATACGAATGTGTTTGCTTTAAAAAAAAGAAGGTAACAAAACCAGCAAACGTTCTACGTTTTTTTTAAGTATTTTATTTGTTTAACTTTAAAGTCAAAAAGTTTTTTTTTTATTATTTGTATAAAACACAAAACGTTCGAAAAAAAATTTAAATGAAACTTTAATAAAATAAATCACACACACCCGAAAAATCGCCAAAACTCGCACACATGGCAGCGGAATATTTTTTGTTAACGTTTTTCTTTCCTCTTCTGACTTTTTTTTTGTTCATTTAATTTATTTTTTTTTCTCTTGTATTTTTGGTGATCGTACGATTGTATTTATTTTAATTTGTTTTATTATTTTATTCTGCAATTTTTGTTTTATTTTTATTTAAATTAAGAAGTTGTAGTTTTTTTTTGTATTTGGGGTATATAATTTAATGTTAGAAACATATGGTGGGCCTAACCCATTGAGGGTAGGGGTTTTTTGAAAAGAGGCCAAAATAGTTATGTTTTGACTAAGTTCAAAAATATTTCTAAAAAAATGTGATTTAAGGTATGTTCTCTAGTGACTTTTAATCTAAAAGTTGTTAAATTTTTTTTTAATACTCTAATACGAGTATGCATATCAAACATCCCTCAACTGCCTAAATGTCAGACACTTTATAAATCGTTGCAAAAAAACTCCCTGTCTGCCGCCTAGACTGATCAGCTTGATCGTTTTGTATTGGAGACTCAGGGGCACAATAAGAACTACAAAAAAAAAAAATAAAAAACCTAACGCCAATTTTAAAGTGTCTAACGTTAAGTGACACTGGCGACAAAATCCCCTCTAAAATTGCAAACAAAAAAAAAAGGAAAGAAAACAATAGTTTGCACCGAAAGCAAAATTGCTCATAATTCAAAAACTTCATTGATCAGCAAAAAATGGTTGAAATTTAAACGTCTGTACTCATTTGTATAAGTATCGAAAATGCAAATGTAGAAAACCAAAGCGAGAAATAAATAAAAGGGATATTCAAAAAAATGCGATCTCTTGATTTGGGAAAGTGCAAAAAGGTAAGGTTAGTGCGGCAATCTGGTAATAAGGCTTACTTAGTCTTTGAATTTCATTGTATTATCACGGAAGCTACCCATTAATGATCAAACGCCCACTGATCGTTTACTAACTTAATGCACTCTCTCGTAGTTGAGGCAACGCTATTTACCAGTGATTAATACATTCGGATTAGATATCTCGAAATATTAGGATATGCAAAGAATTTCAATTAAAAATCAATAGCCTGTTTCACGAAAGATTTCGAAACGAAAAATTTCGAAAGAAAATCTACTCGAAGGAAAGTGAGTAACTCAAACTCGAATTAATTTTGGTTTCACTATTTCGAAGCTGTTCGTTCGTTTCTATTCGAAAGCAAAATATCAAGTGACTCATTTTGACATTTGCTTTCGTATTGCTGGTAACTTGTTCGAAATAGTGAAACAGAAATTTGTATAAAAACACGTTATCTCTCGACTTGTTTTTCGACTTATCTTTCGCATAAAATAAAGTTAGTGAAACGAAAAACAAATTTCTTTCGTATAGGATAAGAAAGAAAGCATTCTTTCGAGATTGTGGAAGAGGCCACAAGTAAAGACAACGATTTATAAATAGCAATCAATTGAAATTGAAATCTGCTTAATGTTCTAAAACGAAATGTGATGAAATTTTTCATATATAGTTTTTCGAATATAGTTTCAAAGCTTTAATCTTGATGTCTATTTAATTACGAAACAGAATCTTGGTTTTAGTCTGAAGAAGAAAATAACTTAAGTATGAAACACAATTGGAACGAACGACCAATTTTTCGGAATGAATATTCGTCGTTAGAAATAGAACATATGGATTAATATGAAAGTGCTCACAATTGATGCGTATGACGAAATTCGACGTGCGTAACGAACAGTGCGATAGGTTTATTTCTATTTCATACGCAGACGAACGACGACTAAAATGGTTTAGAGTGGCTGTATTTCTATTTCTGTTCTAAAATATTAGAAATTATATGTGTTCTTGTAAAATATGGTCACCTTATAAAATGTAAACAAAAAAAATTATTTTAAATAAAATTAATTACATTAAATAATCTTGCGAAATAATACAAGAATTAAATACAAAAGAATTGCAAATGTTGTGAGTGCGCGATATGTACGAAAGTGAGTAATTTTTGCAAATAAAAAAATCAACAAAAATGGCGTCAACAACGTTTATTCGTCCCAACTGTGTTCAATGGACGAACGTACAAGACGAATTTTTAAAGCCGAATTCGTCGTGCTGGACGAAATAAGTCATTCGTCCCAATTGTGTTTCTACCTTTAATCCAGTATATGGTTTAGGAGATATCAGGAAATCAAAAAAGCTCTACAAAATTCAATATTTTCGATTTTCTTTGCACTAAAAACTAAGTCGGTTCGGTTTTGCTCGTTGCTCCCAACATAACCGCGTAAAAGGCGAAAGTCTCTTCTTTAGATTGAGCAAAAAAAAATCACCGACATTTACCGATCGTAGAACAAAGTTCAAAATTTTCTGAAAAAAGTCACGTAAATTGTTATGCATAATTTAAGCAAAAAGTGTTGCAGTCGTTTAGGCTTAACTTTTCAATCAAATTGTATTTAAGTGTAGGTCCAAGGCAGGCACCCCTAGGAGTCGACGGATTTCAACAAAAAATTTTAGAGCACTTTTTTGGGTCTACTAAAAGACGCGTGCAGAATTTCATTAAACTCTATTAAGGATTGCGGCTTTTAGATTGAGAAGAAAGAAAAGTGAAAAATGGGTTTCCAAAGCAGGTACCCCAAGTAGTGGACGGATTTCCAAAATTAGCAGAGCTCTTTGTTGGATAAACTAAGAGACGTGTGTCAAATTAGGCTTTTAAATCAAATTGCATTTAAGTGTAAGTCCAAGGCAGGTATCCCTAGGCGTCGATGGATTTAAACAACAATTAGTAGAACTATTTTCTTGGGTCAACTAAAAGACATGTGCAGAATTTCATCAAAAAATTGCTGCTTTTATACTGAGAACAAAGAAAACTGAAAAAATGGATGTTCAAAGCAGGTACACCAAAATTAGTAGAGCTCTTTGTTGGATAAACTAAGAGACGTGTGCCGAGTTTCATTAAATTTTGTTGAGAATTCCGGCTTATACATAGAGAATAAAAATAAGTAAAAAAATGGGGGTCCAAGGCAGGCACATCAAATAGTTATGGGATCTCAACCAAAAAATAAATCTTTCTTGAAAAAAATCAATGGACGTGTGCCGAATTTTTACAAATTCTGTGGAGAATTGCGGCTTATACATCGACAAAAAATATAGTGAAAAATGGGGGTCCAAAGCAGTTACCCAAGGAGTCAACTGATTTTAACCAAAATTAGTAGACCTATTTCCTAGATCAACTTATAGACGTGTGCCGACTTTCATCAAATTCTGCTTAGAATTGCGGATTATACATTAAGAAGAAAAATATATAAAAAATGGGGATCCAAGACAGACACGCCAAGGAGTCGACAAATTTCAACCAAAATTAGTGGACTTCATTTCTGAATAGACGTGTGTTGAATTTCGTCAAATTCATTTTAGAATTGCTACTTGTACATGGAAAAGAAAAATATGTGAAAAATGGAGGGTGCAAGGAAGGTACCCCAAGGAGGCGTCGGATCTCTAAAATTATGAATTTTTCTTATATATATCAAACTGAACAAGAGTGCAAAA